>JACEGR010001612.1:0-159721 GCA_014170235.1 Listronotus bonariensis | reverse complement strand
GAAAAAGTTTGGTTTTACAATCCGAGAAGAACCAAGGGGCGTTCACCGAAACTACAGAAGTCATGGGAGGGACCATATAAAGTGGTGACACGGCTTAATGATCTGGTGTACCGTATACAGAAGAGTCCACAGGCAAAGATGAAAATAGTACATCTAGAAAGACTAAGCCGTTATCAAGACAGTGAAGATACTTGATCGAGACGATCAAAACTTGGAAGGGGGCAATGTTACAGACTTTCAAAAAATGTGTTTAGGTTATAGAATTTTAGAGAGTTAGGATCATTTAATTTAGTTTGTTAATTTATTTAAATAATTTACATTAATTTTTCCAAGTTCTTTCATCACTTTCGAAGGTTACCCCTCGGGGGGTGGTCACTTAAAAATCCGATTTTGATTTGCGATTTCTGACCGCATGTACCACCCTTTTCTGACGGCATATATGAATTATACTTTTAAAAGAAATGCAAAGGTAACTGAATCATCGCCGTCAAGTATTCGAATAACTGGGAGGGGGGTAAATTTGCCGATTTCAAAAATTTTTTTGACTGTAGGTACCGCTATTTTTTGACGGCACAGGGTTTAAGAGCTTTCTTTTTCCATTGCCTCTTTAACGAGAATAGTGCCGTCATGTATAAAGTAATCGAAAAGTACCTCCTTTTTTCTACACTTCAACTCACCTGTGCACTCACCTGTACCGCGGAAATTTGACGGCATAGTGCCTAAACTTTGTTTCTCGAACAGTACTTCAAGATCATATGTGATTCGTTGTGTATAAAATCACCCCTGAAAATTTGCTCTGGCTTGTAGTCTAGAAAACATATCTACCTATTAGCCCCTCAAAAATGAAAACGATGGACGCAACAGATAAAAGTTACTATTAGTTAAAAAAGTGTGCAAGTTTAATTTGGCCCACACTGTGGACTATCCGCGGATGGGGTTTACAAGAGGACAAATTTACCAAAAACTTCATTTTATGAAAAAACTAATACTACATAAAAAATTTTGCTTGTAAAAAAATAATATTATGGTTTACAAGGAAAAAAATGTTGATTTTTGTATACAGGGTTCGCAAAAACTTAAAAAACATGATTTTTCTCCAGGAGTAAACTATCTTTATTTTTTTTTATTAAGCTTCATAATTTGGCAAAGACGCGTTGATCACATTTGTCTAAACTGAAAAATTGTGTCGTGTACGAATCTGAAGGAAGCAGCTGTTTAATCCGCAAGTTATATGAGTTTTTTTGGGTTATTTTATTATAAAAATTTAAAATAAATAATTTTTGATATCTCCAAAATTAGTAGTTTCATTAAACTTTTAAATACCCTTGTAACATTCATAAAGTCATTCAAAATGCCTTTCTAAATGATATTTTGCCTAAAAATAAAAAATAAAAAGGTATATTATTAAAAAAAAATGTTTTTTTTTTTTAGTTTTTGCGAACACTGTATACAAAATCAACATTGTCTCTTCGTGAATCATATTTGTTTACAAGCAAAAATTTTTATCAAGAATAACCTTTTGTCGAAAAATGAATTTTTTATCCGTTTGTCCTCTTGTAAACCCCATCCGTGGAAGTCTTTATAGAGTGTTCCATTTAAAATAAGCAAGTTGACATGAACGTCCGGTATAACCAGAAGTCTTAGAAACGTGAGGTATTTGCCATATTACGATCGATACCACTTAAACCTAGCTCCAAAATTTAAAAAATGTATCCTAAGTTGTTTCCAAAATCTTTTAATAGGAACCGTGAATAACCCTGTATATAAGCTTCTTTTTTAGAATAATTTATTACGATAGACCTAATATTTTTTTCTTATGGTTACACAATAATACAAAAAAACTTACTTCATAAATTGACAAATCCCTGTTAACTAACTTTTTCATTGCTTTTCTTAATTGATGCTCAGTCCTTTTTAATTTCTCTTCTTTACTTTTCTCCTGACTTTCAATAAACAAATTCTGTTCTTCCAACTGGCTCACTAGTTCTTTTTTTTGCAACTTGTTACTATCAACTTCCTCCATTTTTTGAATTAATGCTTAAATAATGTTATGGGTATTAGGTATACCTTTTACAAATTTAGGTTTATTTTAAAAATTTGGTAAATTTTAGGTTGACTTATTTTAGTTAATTTTGAATAACTATTTCTATCTACCCTAAAAATTTTCAGTCAGTCTTAGAAAATATAAACATTAACAAATGTGTACAGGGTATCATAAAAAGTATAATATTATATACTCGAGCGTCATAGAGACCTATTGTGTTGCAAAGCTTAGATAATAAAAAAATTATATAATGTATGTATAACCTTTTCATCGGTGGGGGAAGCAGCTAAAATTTTTTAAATATGTCAAAAAATTACTATTATTATTTTGGCTTGTGAAAATCGTTCGGATCTTATCCGATTATACAGGGTGTCCAGGGCATTTTTGCAAAGGTGAAAAATTTGACATTTTGGTTTGACCGTTTAATTCCTTCATCATTTTTGTACAAAAGAGGTATACTTTATTTAAATTGATATCTTGGACCGTTTTTCATAAAAACGCATTATAAATCCAGACATTTTGTATGTGATAAAAAAATCAATTTTTTGAGAAAATTATTAAAATATGAAAGAATTATAAAAAAATACAGTCTTTATTTGTTTTATTAAGTTTAAAAGGTTTTCAAACACCATTTTGAATTATTTTTACCACATTTGAATAATTTCCTCAAAAAATAGATTTTCTATTACCCTACAAAATAGGGGTATGTCTGATTTTTAAAATGGGATTTTATAAAGAAAGGTCCAAGATATTGATTTAAATAGGGTATACCTTTTTTGTATAAATATGATTAAAAAATTAAACGGTAAAAGCAAAATGTCAAATTTTTCACCGCTTTAAAAAATGCATACAATATACAAAAAAAATTGTGTGACCCTGTCTAATTATGACTTACTGCGCAATCATTTGCCCATGGAAAAAAGCATTGGTAAGAGTTAATTTATATGCCCAAATATCAATATTACTGTGGCAACCACTCAAATTTTTTTACATTCTAACTTAGAAGGTTAATAACTCCCTAAGGAAGCGCGATAGAACTTTTTTTATATGAAGTACTAACATTATTTTGGCTCACTTTTTACCCCTATTATTTTTGACCACACCTTTCCGGACACCCTGTATATTTCTCGTTATCCTTGAATTATGTTCTTCAAAATAAAAAAATAGCTATGCTCGAGAATGTCAAAATTACGTTTTTTTACAAATTTGTAGCCCTCCGCTTTCTTAACGTTACTCTCTTGACAGATTAGTGGAATATACACTGTTTAGCATGTAATTACCAATTGGTACCATTTTGTCCGAAGGCATGTCACACAGCGAGTTGACTTCTTGGTCCTCCTTGAATACCCATTGTATAGCCCTTTCCTGTCTTATAATAGGACTGGTCTTGTTTGAGACGGTATTGTACCGCTTTAACTTTACCCTGTATGAATATGTGAAGTGGCGGTAGGTTAAGCAGCACTTCAGAGCTGCAGTAGGGGTCGTTTTCATGGCCCCCATTATACATAGACGAGCAAGTCTTTGTATACTTTGTAATTGCCTTGTTACCGTCTTTTGTAGCGTCTTTGCACCCCAGGCAATTGAACCGTAGGTTATTATTAGTCTAACAACCATTTTGTACATTCACAGGTTCATCTTCGGGCTGAGTCTCCAATTTTTGCGGCAAAGTCTTGGGCATTTACCTAGGGTAATGTTTGCCTTCTGAGTGACTTTACTTAGTCCCCATGTCAATTTTTGGTCAAAGATGACTCCTCAATATTTGACCTCTTTTGAAAAGGGTATTTCCACTCCGTTGAGCCTGGGAGGTCTTAATCCTTCCAGCGCCCTCCTTTTTGTGAAAGGGACGGTTATTGGCAACGTTGCAATTGCCAATTTAGTCCATAATGACATTTCATAATGAAGTTTTGCTTGCTGTTGTTGCAGTTAATATTCTTTTGATTTAGTGTATGAATGTAATAAAAAATAAAACTTAGTCTGCAACTTGTGTTAAGTGTTTAAGTGGTTGCCACCAAGTTTATGGGAATGCTGATTGTTATTCTGCTTTGTGTTATTTAGGTTTTTAGACTGATGTCTAATATGTTTCGTAAAATGAAATGCCTAATCAGGTAATTTCTGTAAATATTCTTCGCCAAATTTGATCTACATACCCATTTTTATTAGCTGTGTGACCAAAGTGCACAGTGTTAATCCTTAATTTAAATCGCGAAACACGTAATGTTGTTAAAAAACGAATAATTTCTAAATTATATTTCGCAAGTTATTATTCTACTGGCTGTTTTAAATTGTTTACCTCACAAAAAGGTTTACTCTTTAAAAATAACGGCTTGGGGGACACACCTCAGCACCTTAAAAATTGCAAGATATAAATTTTAGAGGACAGACAACAAACTGCTTAAAAAAATTATTTGATAATAGACTGCTGAAATTAAAAATGAATCGACTTGGCAATGTTAAAGATTAGCTTGAAGGTGGATTTTAATCCTCTAACACTGCAACCTGCTCAGGTTTATAGTGTATCCTCCATCCCTATGTTAGAGCACACTATCCAAGCCGGTCTTTTTAATCACTCTACAAGCTTGAAACTGGCTTCTTAGTAAATTATGCTGCTTTAGGTTTTTCCTTACCCAGCCTTGCAAACCGCAGACGACAAATAGCTTCACAGTAGCACCATACCTTACAAAAAGGTTTACTCTTTAAAAATAACGGCTATACCGCCTACCTTTAAACTCAGTTTCATGATTTGCAAGTTCCTGCTTTGCATGTCTTAGCTTGACATTAACTTCTTTTAGCATGCCTTCTAAGATCTTCATTTCTTGAATTTCCAAATCTAAAATGTTAGTTATTTTGAAGTAAACCATTTGTAATGATTATGAAATAGAAAATCAAAATTGGTAGTAACAACTTTTTTTAATTTTTAACCATGCCTATTTAATGTTAACATTTTCGACTTTTTAAAAGTGTCACTTTTCTGACTGTTATTTCATATATTATTTAATAAATTAAAAATCATTTTGTTACGTTGGCACATTTTTTATTTTAAAAATCCAAAGAAAAATTTAAGTAATTATGGCTGTAAATAAAATAATATTCAAACTTCGGACTGTAATTTAGCATTACATTTTACTTTTTCCCATACCATGGATTATGAAAAATAAATTTTATTAACCATTTTCTTTGTTCTTATACATTTGTTAAAAATTGTGATATTTAATTTGTATTAATCGCAGTCCTCTTTGAACTACCCTATTATTCAGAAGGGCAAGTAATTTTAAGATACATCGACTTTTTAATATTTTGTTATGCTGTTCAGGTTTTGCTAATAATTACGCTCGTATTTTTAATAAGTAAAAATCTTTTAGATAGAGAATACGGCTTTTAAATGTATTAGGCTGGCCGCAAACATCAAATTTTGGATCCGATTAATCGCTGTCTTAGAGATTAAAACGAAGTCAAGGTTCATTTTCTAAATGGTAAAAGTGCCCCTCCGTTTTTGTTAAGTTTTTTAAAAGAACTATTAAATTTTTACAGTATAATAAAAGCATTAATTAATTTTTTTGCATGGTCAGGACTTCTAAATAATTTTCGATTTAACCCGAAGTATCATAAACTTTCTGGTTTTAAAGACAAGTGCCAATTTTTTTCCGTATTTGTATTCTCTATAAAATCATTTCAGTGGTAAATTATACAGATGGTTTATTTTCAGAATGTTGGGCCACAGAGTACTTAAAAAAATCGTCATTATTTCTACTCTAAAAAATTATTTATGCTAAGTAGAGTGTAAAAATAATAAGAAAAAATACAATTTTACTTACACAGACAGTGACATAAATGAGGGTCTAGAATCAAATGCGCGAAACTCCATTATATTTTATTTTGGATATTGACAAAAATGTGTTTGTGAAAATAAAACTCATTTATGGCCGTTCTTCTTAGTTTTAGAGATGGCCCTATTTAGTTCTGAATGTTATTGTTAGGTAGGAAGACCAAAGGGTAAGTCAGAACAGAAATTATTAAAAAAGCTAAATCAGGAAATTTGGTAATTCATTAAAAAATGTGCAGCTCTTATCTTTACCATAATCTTTATTTTCTTTGTTGGTCAAATTTTCCAACTTCACTGTAAAATAATAGCTTTTCCAAATCTTCCCAGTTCTCTTCAAAATGTTTCTCTAGCAAGGTTCTGACGACATCTTTTGTATAATAATTCTTCTTCAGGTGCCTTGTTCTCGTCGAACGTTGGCTATCATCAGTGCAACCTGTACTTTGTCTAAAGCCCTTCGAAACAGTGATGTTGTGCTGACCGCATACCACTGTCCCAGATTTTTCAGCCAGGATGTGCGTCTTCGGCTTGGACCTCTCTTTCCTTCGTTTTTTAAAATGTGGCCAAAATATTTAAGCTTACACCTCTTAATTGTGAACAAACCGCACGTTCTTTACTAAGTCTGATAAGGACATCGCCGTTGAGCACTCTCCACGATATTCTCAGCATCCTGCATCTCAAACGGCTCCCGCTTTTTACACATAGCATCAGTAAGAGTCCACGCTTATTTGTCGTAATATAACATACTTAAAACATAGCAGCGAAGCACGCGAGTTCTCAGTGCCATCCCGAGATCGCGACTACACAACACTGGTTTCATTTTGATAAATAATGATCTGATTTGTTCGATTCTCGCACAAATTTCCTGCATATTGTCCAGTTTCATTGAGCTGGAAACCCAAATACTTGTAGGATTCTATATACTTGTTCCACTTGTTGGCCATTGACTTCCAATTTGCCCCCGTTTTTTATTTTTGAGACAACAATCCAACATATAGTGCAATGCCGAAATCAGAGCTTAAGCCATGTCCAGACTTGCAACAATTCGCCGTGCTGCTCCACGCCGAATACCCCGCAACATAGCGCGGACCTTGACGTGGACGGAATTCACGTCGTTTCAAGGACTTGGCGAATGATTCGCAGGTGATTCAGAGCTTGTCAGTTTTTTGGCATCAAAGGAGCGCGCAAACAGGTTGGTTTCTTGGGACAGATGTTTGGCGAATTGTTGCAAGTCTGAACGCGGCTTTTATGTTTGCAGCTTTATTAGGTAATTCTTGCAAACCTTTCAGTGTGTCTTAGATTGTTTATTTTTATGCCATTTCTGGTCAGACCTTTCTCGCAGTTTTAGAGTGCATTTTTCAATATCTTATGTAAATGTTAAAGAACAGCTGAGACAGTATGCACCCCAGGCGGACACCTCTTTTAATTTTAATTTCTTTACACAGTTGATTATCAAGTTTTATTTTGGGCTGTCTGGTTCCAGTACAAATTGGAAATTATCTTTAGGTCTCGATTATCTAGGCCAATCTCTTTAAAGATATCAGTTTATCGTGTTGGACACGATTAATTATCAATTATTAATTAATTATCCAATTCAATTAAAATTGGTTTATCGGAGCGACAGGAAGATTTATTACAAGACATATCAACTTTGGAGTTTTTTCTTTTTTAAAACGCATTTTGCTTATTTAAATTAGTGTTGTAATGCATTTCTTAAATATAATTATATTTTTTAAAAGGAAGACTTACTGAGAGGGAATGATTAATACTTCTATTTTTTTAAATTTTTTGAACCATAACCAAGATCTTGTAAAGACGTAAAATGATATTCACGTCATAAATCACGTGCACTCATTTTGCGCGTTCCTGTTGGGTGTAAGGAATTTTGACAATTTTGTTGCCCAATAGTTTCGTGGAGTTGGTTGGGTTTAACACTAACCTCTAATAGTTTGAGAGCTAGTGAATTCTTCGAGCAACGTTAAACCTTTAAGGATGGGAATTTGTATTGGGATGAGTCATAGCATGCTAAGTACGAAAATCATCACCTGGCAGGCGTCAGCCGTGTACATCATCACCCTGTATATTTTTGAAAGTTTAAAAATAATAAAAACAAAAATTTGGAGCTTTAAGCTAGAAATTTTTCTAGAATTTAATTCATTCATAGTAAGGTTTTGAAAAATGACAGGCGTTTTCGATAAGCAGAAGTACCTGCCAGTCGAACTGAAAGGTTCGGCTGATTTGGATGGCCAAATTTTCAAAACTAATAAAGTTAGATGTACCTAATATGGTGTTTTCCTAAAGCTCTTTACATGATCTTTTTAACGGCGATACTGGTGATAATATACAGGGTGGATTTATTTTTAATTAGAACCCTGTATATTATATTACCATTAAAAAGATCTTGAAAAAAAAAACCTTAAAAATACCACATTAGGTACAGCTAACTTTATTAGTTTTGGAAATATGGCCATCCAAATCATCCACAACTTTCAATTCGCCTGGCAAGTACTTGTACTCATCGAAAACGCCTGTCAATTGTTTTTCAAACCTTACTATGAATAAACTAAATCTTTAAAAAATGTTAAGCTTACAGCTCCAAGTTTTTTGTTTTTATTATTTTTTAAAACTTTTAAAAATGTACAGACCCCCTAGACCCCCCATTTGTTATTTTCTTTGTTAAATTACTTACATTTTTTAATATTTGTTTTTAATGTAATTAATAAGAGATTTTTTTTTAAATTTTGAATAAAAGCATCTTTATTTTATTTTATATAATTCTAGACTAAAATCTTTTTCTTTGAAGGTGATAGACAATGGTATTTGTGTACTGATACACTACGTTTTCTATGTATGCTTTTATTATACTGTACAATTTTAAATAGTTGTCTTTAAAAAAGTAAGAAAAACATGAGGGCTAACAACATCCTTTATCACTCGATATAAAGATTCCTTACACGGTTCAATAGTATTGAATTCCCATATTAACGCAATATATATATTAAAATATTGTTTTGACTACACGTGCAATATACGGTGAGGATATTAAAAGACCTTCCGCACATTTTCTTTTGAATCGGAAAATATATGGAGAGCAGGTAAAATTTGGGTAAAAGGGTGTCACTTAAACTACTTTTTAACATAAAAATGATTTCGGTCACGTGACCTAGTGCCAAAGGGACACAAGCAACTTTTTTCAAATGAAAAGGGGGTCATGTAGCACCTCGTATTAAAGGCCTAGTCTAGTCATTGCCGTTTTATTTTTTAAAATCGGTCAATTTGTTTTAAAGTTACAAGCGATTGAAGTTTAGCTCTAATTTGTACATCGTTTTTAAAAGTTCTCTTCCCCATAACTTTTGAATAGAACAAAATATCGAGGTCGAATATAATTTAGGTAAGAGGGTAATATTTATACTACTTTTTGGTATGAAAATATTTTTTCAGTCTGGAACGGCTGAACCGATTTTTAAAAACAAAGTAGAATGGAGTGGAGAATAAAAAGTCATTTAAAATGAGGTGCTACACAACTCCACTTTTCATTAAAAAAAGTTGCAACCACTCCCTTGGTACTAGGTCACGTGACGTGATTATTTTTATGCCAAAAAGTAGTTTAAGTGACATCCTTTTACCCAAATTTTACCCAATCTCGATATCTTGTCCCATTCAAAAGATAAAGGGGGAAGGACTTTTAATATCCTTACTGTATTGATCAATATTTATATTAAAACAATAATATTGTCCCTGTACGGGTGGGTTCAAGGAGCAAATTAAGCGAACAGTAATATAAGTAGTAGAATTACTGTTTAGTATTAAAACTACCAATAACATACCATCTTCTTTAAGTGGTGCTAAATTATTCCTGAATGCCACATTGGTCAAATTAACCATCTTTAAAGTATTTTCGATAGCCACTATCTCTTTTTCGGCAACGTTAATTTTTTGGTCCAGTTCGTCGCCTTGTTGCTGCATCATAAATTTCTCTTGTGCATGTTTTATTTTATAATGAGTTATTGATAAAGGCTGTCCATCTTCATCTTTGCCTATAAAAAGCTATAGCTATAGAAATTTATGAATTTTAGTGTGATATTTCTAAAATTAACATCCAAAATATACTGTAAGTTTCCTATAAAAGTTTTTTTGTTAAAAATGACAGAAAATAATCAAGAAACTCCTAAAAATGCAACAAAAGTTTTTGAATGTTGATCTAACAAATTACACCAATATACGCAATATGGTGAAACGAAACAAAAATTTAAATCGTTCTCGTACTGTCTTCAAAATGTACCTCTGTATGTACCCCACTTTTCGTGATTCGATCTTAGTTTTTTCCGCCATAACGCTGTTTACATTACATATAGGTCAAAATGGATTTTTAGGTTACTGGACATGAAGAGGCTATCGCTAAAAAAAAAAAATCGGAATTTTTCCTTAATAATTTTTTTTTCATATTTTGCGAATTTCTTACCGGTCACTGTATAATTTGATATCTGATGGTTGGTTTTAGGTTTTGGACCATGCAGAACTTTTCATAAAAAATATTTTTTTAGTAAAATTAATAAGTTGCCCATATGACGCCGACTTACGTAGACACACTGTATGTGGATAGTAAAAGTTTTAAAGAAACAATTAATTATATTCTATTTAGTGCATTTTAATAAAGGCACTAGCTAAACGACCGCCGGCGGTTTTGCTCAAATATAAGAAGAAAACCGCCGCCTGGAGGTTTTTATATATCATACGTATATGAAAACCGCCGAAAATTATAATTAATTTGTTATTACCGGCGGTTTGCACTCATTTTATCGATAGAAACCTCCGTACGGCGGTTTAGCTTATAAAAACTAATAAAAACCGCCGAAAAATAGTTAAAGTTATTCTAACCTTAATAAATATTCATTTTGCGTGCTAAAGGCGTTTAGTTTTTTGTGTTTTTTTTTGTTTAATATTGTAGTTTAGTAAATAGCACCCTTTGGAAAAACAAATTAAAGTAGTATAGCGGGATGGGGACAGGCAAATAAAACTGCTGTTGTATTTATTTTATCCTAACGTTTCGGCTGGATTGCCACTTTATCAAGGGCCTATAATTAAAAAAAAAAACACATTACAAAACAATTTCGTCACATGGACCCAATAAGTTACAACACTAAAATATTTTCAGGCAGGAAAGGTGAAGAAATATCTTATCAGGATATAATCGTCAGCATAAAAGTAAGCAATTAGATATAAATTAAAATTCTTAAAAAGTGGAAAATTATTTGCCTGAAAATTAAATTATAAACAATAAAAAAACATTAGAAAAATGGAGATATGCTCTATATTGGTTAGGCGGATTCATTTATTGGATGGTCTTCTTGTTGAGTACACGCCTGGAAAGAATGGGACCGCTTCGGTCCTGGTCCCGGGTATACGAGCTGACCCTGTTCAGCCCTATTGACCCCTATGAACTGGCCGATCGCCTGAAACAAAATAAAGAAAAACCCCCAAAAAACCCAAAAACTCTAATTAAAAAACGACGTTTCGGTGGCAAGTCTGCCACCGTTGTCAAGTTAAAAATTAAGTTAGAAAATAAAAATAAAATATTAACTAATATTTAAATTAGAAATGATTAAAATTTAGATTATTTTTATATCTCAAACTGAAAATAGTTTGACATATGTGTCATGAGTGACAAGTAACCGGTGTATTTATTATTTGAAGGACAAAAAAGGTAATAAGTTAGTTTATTTTAGGTTTTCCTGAAGATACTTCAGTATCAAGCAAAGGCAACCAAGTATTATTTAAATTAACTGAAATTGATGCTACACAATTATCTTTATTTAATAATATATACGCACTTTCTTTGATTTTGCGTTTTTAAGAACAAGTTTCCTTTGCTAAAATACTCGAAGCATCCCAGTTTATTCTATGATTGTTATCAAATGCGTGTTGGCAGATCTTTGATTTATGAAATTCTGTGTTTTTAATGTATGATCTGTGTTCTTTATGCGTTTAGCTAATGGTCTACAAGTTTCACCTATATAAAACTTGATCGTAGTCTGCAAGGTATTTTATAAATGACATTTTTGTATTTTCATTTAAGTTGTATGGTTTTTGTTGCTTTTGTTAAAACGTGAGATCTAAATGGTGTTTTGTGTTTTGAAGATTGAGCGAATATTAAATTCAATACCTGGCCTCGTTGAATCTTTATTTGATAGTCCGGGAATGTATGGCAGAAGCAAATTTGTAATAGGTCTATTTTGATTTTTGTCTTATATTTGTTGGATTTTCAAATTCAAGAAAACAGTTATTTTATAAAATCAACAGGATAATTATTTTGAATTAAAACATCTTTTTAAATAAATTTCTTTTTCAATGTTTATATTTTGATCAGAACAAATGATTTTAATCTCTATCGCAATAGACTTTTGGCAACTCCCTTTTAACCATTATGGGGTGATTTGAGTTAAAGTTTAAGTATCTATTTGTACGTGTAGTGTTTTCTGTAAATTTTTGTTACGAAATTGTTTTTAAATCTTTTTATTATTAAAACGTCAAGAAAAGGTAAAGCCGTGAGCCGTTTTCTTTTCTACAGTAAACCCAATAGTTGGTTCTTGTGTAATACAATGTGTGTTAAAAAATGATTCAAACAGTGTTCGTCATATTGGTATATAGAAAAAATGTCATCTATATATCTCCACCAAGCTAAAGGTTTATATTGATAATTCTCTACAAAATTTGACTCAAAATTTTCCATAAAAATATTACTTAATAAAGGTGATAAAGGTGAACCCATGTCCATGCCTGAAGTTTGTTTATAAAAATCAGTGTTGTATTGAAAATATGTTGTTTGACACAAAAAGTAAGTAGCTCAAGAATAGTGTTTATGTTTAGTTTAGTTCTTTCACCAAGATGGACATCATTTTCTAATTTATTTCTAACAATATTTAATGTTTTATCCACTGGGACATTTGTGAATAAACTAACAACATCAAAACTTACCAGTGTATTATTTGGATCGATATCAATGTTAGCTAGTTTCTCTAAAAAATGTTTAGAATTTTTAATGTATGTATCAGTATTGCTTTATAAAGGATCTAAAATGTTAAGTAGAAATTTTGCTTAGTGGATGTGTAGGTGAGTTAATACAACTTACTATAGGACGTAAAGGTATATTAGGTTTATGTATTTCTTTGGTACTCCGTAAAAGTGTGGTGTTTTACTGTTGTGTGGTGTGAGTCTAAATCCTTCAATATCTGTAAAATAGTTTTTATGTTTTTTAACGTATTATAAATTTGTCGTTCAATACATTCAGTAGGGTCATTGTTTATTTTGTGTAATTACCATCATTTAAAAGAGACATTATTTTATCATTTTATGTATTACAATCTATTATAACTGTTGCATTTCCTTTATCTGCAGGAAGAAATTAATTTATTAAAAGAAATTGATAATTTAAAATCAATCTTGCATAACCAAATTCATATTTTCGATTTTAATCATATATGCGAATTGTGTTTATAACAGTTATTTAATAAATTTTGAAATTCAAAAAGACACACATAAAAATAAATTTAATATTTTTAATACAAGAAAAAATTAAACTTAGAAGTATCTCATGTAATAAATAATGACATGATTAATAAAACTGTAATAAACTTAACTGAAAAAGAACTAACAAATGCTGAAAAACTTGTTCTTTCTAAAGGTTTAAATTTTGCAATTACACCGAAAACAGTTCCCAAGCTTGACATTATTTCTTGCATAGAAGAAACATGTCAAAACTTACCAATAGAACACCAAGACGAATTTAGAATTAGAACAAAAATCGCGTTAGAAAAACCTTTTAAAATTAAACAAAATCTAACACAAATTGAACAAAAGCATTACAATCATTAAAAAGAGACAATACCATTAAAATTCTTCCTGCAGATAAAGGAAATGCAACAGTTATAATAGATTGTAATACATACAATGATAAAATAATGTCTCTTTTAAATGATGGTAATTACACAAAAATAAACAATGACCCTACTGAATGTATTGAACGACAAATTTATAATACGTTAAAAAAACATAAAAAACTATTTTACAGATATTGAAAGATTTAAACTCACACCACACAACAGTAAAACACCACACTTTTACGGAGTACCAAAAATACATAAAACCTAATATACCTTTACGTCCTATAGTAAGTTGTATTAACTCACCTACACATCCACTAGCAAAATTTCTACTTAACATTTTAGATCCTTTAGTAAACAATACTGATACATACATTAAAAATTCTAAACATTTTTTAGAGAAACTAGCTAACATTGATATCGATCCAAATAATACACTGGTAAGTTTTGATGTTGTTAGTTTATTCACAAATGTCCCAGTGGATAAAACATTAAATATTGTTAGAAATAAATTAGAAAATGATGTCCATCTTGGTGAAAGAACTAAACTAAACATAAACACTATTCTTGAGCTACTTACTTTTTGTGTCAAAGACAACATATTTTCAATACAACACTGATTTTTATAAAACAAACTTCAGGCATGGCCATGGGTTCACCTTTATCACCTTTATTAAGTAATATTTTTTATGGAAAATTTTGAGTCAAATTTTGTAGAGAATTATCAATATAAACCTTTAGTTTGGTGGAGATATATAGATGACATTTTTTCTATATACCAATATGACTTGAACACTGTTTGAATCATTTTTTTAACACACATTAATACACAAGAACCAACTATTAGGTTTACTCTTTAGAAAAAGAAAACAACTCACAACTACCTTTTCTTGACATTTTAATAAAAAGATTTAAACAATTTCGTAACAAAAATTTACAGAAAACCTACACATACAAATAGATACTTTAAACTTTAACTCAAATCACCCCATAATGGTTAAAAAGGGAGTTGTAAAAAGTCTATTTGATAGAATTAAAGTCATTTGTTCTAATCAAAATATAAACAATGAAAAAGATTATTTAAAAGATATTTTAATTCAAAATAATTATCCTCTTGATTTTATAAATAATTGTTTTCTTGAATTTGAAAATCCAAATATAAGACAAAATCAAAATAGACCTATTACAAATTTATTTTTACCATACATTCCCGGACTATCAAATAAAATTCAACGAATAGGTAATAAATTTAATATTCGCACAATCTTTAAAACACAAAACACCATTAGATCTCATTTAACAAAAACAAAACCATACAACTTAAATGAAAATACAAAAATGTCATTTATAAAATACCTTGCGAATGCGATAAGTTTTATATAGGTGAAACTTGTAGACCAATAGCTAAACGCATAAAAGAACACAGATCATACATTAAAAACACAGAATTTCATAAATCAAAAATCTGCCAACACGCATTTGATAACAATCATAGAATAAACTGTGATGCTTCGAGTATTTTAGCAAAGGAAACTTGTTCTAAAAAACGCAAAATCAAAGAAAGTGCGTATATATTATTAAATAAAGATAATTGTGTAGCATCAATTTCAGTTAATTTAAATAATACTTGGTTGCCTTTGCTTGATACTGAAGTATCTTCAGGAAAACTTAAAATAAACTAACTTATTACCTTTTTTGTCCTTCAAATAATAAATACACCGGTTACTTGTCACTCATGACACATATGTCAAACTATTTTCAGTTTGAGATATAAAAATAATCTAAATTTTAATCATTTCTAATTTAAATATTAGTTAATATTTTATTTTTATTTTCTAACTTAATTTTTTAACTTGACAACGGTGGCAGACTTGCCACCGAAACGTCGTTTTTTTAATTAGAGTTTTTGGGTTTTTTGGGGGTTTTTCTTTTATTTTGTTTCAGGCGATCGGCCAGTTCATAGGGGTCAATAGGGCTGAACAGGGTCAGCTCGTATACCCCGGGACCAGGACCGAAGCGGTCCCATTCTTTCCAGGCGTGTACTCAACAAGAAGACCATCCAATTAGAAAAAAATGTATAAAAATTTACCAAAAAAAAAATATAATAAAAAAGAAAAAAGTTATATATCTATCCGGAATCGAACTCGGGACCTGTCGCTATGGAAACACTTGAAAATAATTTTTAAGTCTTTATAATATGCTTAAAGAAAAAAGCCGTATTTATAAATTATTTATCTTGTAAATTTTTTTCCTTTTTCTAAAAATTTTTAAGTTTGTTCCACCCTGAATAGATGCATTCTTTAATTGATAATACTTTAGTTTTAGTTCTATGAAACGATCCTTTTTTTTTACTTGCCGCTAAAATACTTCTGACTTTTCTGTTCCTACAAGATGTACATAGATATTTTTTAACTTATGAAGACCTTCGACAAAATTTTCGTAGGTGTCAAAGGTGTCTTCCAGTTTCATTTTTGTTTGTTGATCAATAATACAAATAATATTAAACAATATAACAATAAATTATTAAGGCTAGGTTAATTTCAACCATTATTCGGCGGTTTTCAATACGTTTTATAAGCAAAACCGCCGGACGGCAGTTTCTATAGATAAAATAAGTAAAAATCGGTAATAACAAATTAATTATAATTTTTGGCGGTTTTCATATTCGTAGATATAAAAAACCACCGGACGGCGATTTTCTTCTTAAAATTGAGCAAAACTGCCGGCGTTCGTTTAGCCAGAGCCTTTAATAAAAGCTTGTTTTTAAATTTACTTTTTAAGTTTAAATTTATTATTTCTGATAATAATAAAAAAACGCATACCTCTTTAAATCTGATTTATTAGTAAGTTGTATAATAAATTGTTCCTTGTTCATTTAAAATTTTACTCAAGCGTCAATTAAAATGAAATTTTGGTTTGTCATCATGTGGTGTAAAAAATACAGGGTGTTCCATTTAAAATAAGAGAGATATTGCTATTAGACTTTCTAAAAAAATGAAATTATTTTTTGATCACCCTGTATAATCTATGATCTCGATATGACCTACGCATGATAAGGCAGACTTTTCCTAATCTTGTAACAAATTTTAAAGTTTAAGGAGTTTATATTGTTAAAATAAAATTAATTTAATTGCACCCCTGCATTTTGAAAAAAATCAAATATCACAAAAATTAATAAAATTAGACACTTGGTACTATAAACAAACTTAAATTATTTTTTTATGTATAATCTAAAACCATTATAAAATATAGGGTGTTCCATTTAAAAAATATAACTTTGATACGTCACACTTTTTTGAGACATCCTGTATAGAGTAAAATAATTTTATACTATGGCCTTATCCGACCTGTATATGTTTCAGTATTTACTTTTTTAAAAACCTCATGGTTATCCAGCTACAGACCGTGTCGAATATGGTGGGCTATCCTGTATTTAAAATTGGGGTTATTTGTTCATTAAACTTACCTAATGACATTAATTCAATATGATATTTTTTCTGTAACTGTTCAAGTTTAACTTTTCGTAATGATATGTCACCCCTTAGACGTCCTTTTTCTTCTTCCAAGTTTCTTTTTTCGCCAAAACAACTGATTTACTTGTCTCAATTTCTAACTGCCTTTCTTTCATAACCTACAAGTTACTACCAATTAAAACTTCCACAAACTAATAATGTTATTTTTTTACATTTCTCGAATGTGAATCTAAAATTTTTAGTCGGAAACGTTTTGTTTTTAAGATATCCTTATTAAAGTCGATCCCCTTTTATTTTGGCACAACGTTTTTAATATATCACTAAACTGGCAGTTAATATTTTATTTAACACCAAAATATATATATTTTTAAATAATTGTAATAATTTTTAATCTTGACAACGGTGGCAGACTTGCCACCGTCGTTTTTTAATTAGAATTTTTTGGGTTTTTGTGGGGTTTTTCTTTTATTTTGTTTCAGGCGACCGGCCAGTTCATAGGGGTCAACAGGGCTGAACAGGGTCAGCTCGTATACCCGGGACCAGGACCGAAGCGATCCCATTCTTTCCAGGCGTGTACTCAACAAGAAGACCATCCAATAACCTTATTTTTATTATACTCTTTTCCTCATTTTTTGCACACAATTCTTGATATAACACTAAATTGGCATACAATATTTTATAAACACCTTTTAAAAGCCTGTTTTTTATTTATTTTATTTTTAGTGGAGCGCCTGGGGTTTACACTGCGGACTCCACCAACAGTAAATAAATTAGTATGACATCTGTTGGATTGTATTGTTGATGAGGTAAATTAAGAAGTTTACCCAATAAAATTATGTGTTTTTGATTTTAAATTTAGAGTATGGCTCATTAATGTGTAACAAACTTAAACTTTTTATTTGTATTTTTGGAAAACGCCAATATTTTTTAATTTAAATATTTAGATTGTCCCTTCCATTACGCAACTTTTTAATTTCCTACACGTTTTTGGTATTTTGCACTAGTTAAGTGATTTTTGAAAAAATATCCAATGTTCCCAATTTTTAGGACTATTTTTTAATATATTATTGGATCAGGATCTAAAGAAAGAAAGAGTATTGGTATTCGGCCATAACTTTTAATCCTCAAAACCATTTCTATTTAACATTTTGTTTTATTTTTTGGAGTAAAGATACGTTACTCCTATGTAGTTTTCAGTTTTGTGGCGTACCTTGTATATCCTTGAACTTTTAACAAAACTGACAATTTCTAATATAGTTTGGGACCATGCTTTCACTTTTATACATATAAAATGAAATTTTCAAAAAAATTACAAATAAAAAGTTAAAGTTAGTTGCACACTTAATGAGCTATACTGTCTATTTAAAATCAAAACTACAGTATTTTAATGGGTAAACTTTTTAATTTACCTCATCAACAATACAATCCAACAGGTTTCATACTAATTTATTTATTGTTGGTGGAGTCCCCAGTTTCATCGTTTTTAACGCTCTAGACACTACACTACTTCATTAAATTGCAAATATTATAGTCCTAGACGCCGTGACTATGCACACATATTTTTTATTCCTTTAACTTGTCATGGTCTTGACTTAAAACAAAGCTTTTAAAATTAATATAAAATAGGCATACAATTATTTAAAAATATATATATTTTTGATGAGGTAAATTAAAAAGTTTACCCATTAAAATACTGTAGTTTTGATTTTCAATAGACAGTATAGCTCATTAAGTGTGCAACTAACTTTAACTTTTTATTTGTAATTTTTTTGAAAATTTCATTTTATATGTATAAAAGTGAAAGCATGGTCCCAAACTATATTAGAAATTGTCAGTTTTGTTAAAAGTTCAAGGATATACAAGGTACGCCACAAAATTGAAAACTACATAGGAGTAACGTATCTTTACTCCAAAAAATAAAACAAAATGTTAAATAGAAATGGTTTTGAGGATTAAAAGTTATGGCCGAATACCAATACTCTTTCTTTCTTTAGATCCTGATCCAATAATATATTAAAAAATAGTCCTAAAAATTGGGAACATTGGACATTTTTTTAAAAATCACTTAACTAGTGCAAAATACCAAAAACGTGTAGGAAATTAAAAAGTTGCGTAATGGAAGGGACAATCTAAATATTTAAATTAAAAAATATTGGCGTTTTCCAAAAAAATACAAATAAAAAAGTTTAAGTTTGTTACACACTTAATGAGCCATACTCTAAATTTAAAATCAAAAACACATAATTTTATTGGGTAAACTTCTTAATTTACCTCATCAACAATACAATCCAACAGGTGTCATACTAATTTATTTACTGTTGGTGGAGTCCACGAGTGTAAACCCCAGGCGCTCCACTAAAAATAAAATAAATAAAAAACAGGCTTTTAAAAAGGTGTTTATAAAATATTGTATGCCAATTTAGTGTTATATCAAGAATTGTGTGCAAAAAATGAGGAAAATAGTATAATAAAAATAAGGTTATTGGATGGTCTTCTTGTTGAGTACACGCCTGGAAAGAATGGGACCGCTTCGGTCCTGGTCCCGGGGTATACGAGCTGACCCTGTTCAGCCCTATTGACCCCTATGAACTGGCCGGTCGCCTGAAACAAAATAAAAGAAAAACCCCCAAAAAACCCAAAAATTCTAATTAAAAAACGACGGTGGCAAGTCTGCCACCGTTGTCAAGATAAAAAATTAAGTTAAAAAATAAAAATAAAATATTAACTAATATTTAAATTAGAAATGATTAAAATTTAGATTATTTTTGTATCTCAAACTGAAAATAGTTTGACATATGTGTCATGAGTGACATAAGTAACTGGTGTATTTATTATTTGTAAGACAAAAAGGTAATAAGTTAGTTGATTTTTAGTTTTCCTGAAGATACTTCAGTATCGAGCAAAGGCAACCAAGTGTTATTTAAATTAACTGAAATTGATGCTACACAATTATCTTTATTTAATAATATATACGCACTTTCTTTGATTTTGCGTTTTTAGAACAAGTTTCCTTTGCTAAAATACTCGAAGCATCCCAGTTTATTCTATGATTGTTATCAAATGCGTGTTGGCAGATTTTTGATTTATGAAATTCTGTGTTTTTAATGTATGATCTGTGTTCTTTTATGCGTTTAGCTAATGGTCTACAAGTTTCACCTATATAAAACTTATCGCATTCGCAAGGTATTTTATAAATGACATTTTTTGTATTTTCATTTAAGTTGTATGGTTTTGTTTTTGTTAATTGAGCTCTAATGGTGTTTTGTGTTTTAAAGATTGTGCGAATATTAAATTTATTTCCTATTCGTTGAATTTTATTTGATAGTCCGGGAATGTATGGTAAAAATAAATTTGTAATAGGTCTATTTTGAGTTTTGTCTTATATTTGGATTTTCAAATTCAAGAAAACAATTATTTATAAAATCAAGAGGATAATTATTTTGAATTAAAATATCTTTTAAATAATCTTTTTCATTGTTTATATTTTGATTGGAACAAATGACTTTAATTCTATCAAATAGACTTTTTACAACTCCCTTTTTAACCATTATGGGGTGATTTGAGTTGAAGTTTAAGTACCTATCTATTTGTATGTGTAGGTTTTCTGTAAATTTTTGTTACGAAATTGTTTAAATCTTTTTTATTAAAATGTCAAGAAAAGGTAGTTGTGAGTTGTTTTCTTTTTCTAAAGTAAACCTAATAGTTGGTTCTTGTGTATTAATGTGTGTTAAAAAATGATTCAAACAGTGTTCGTCATATTGGTATATAGAAAAAATGTCATCTATATATCTCCACCAAACTAAAGGTTTATATTGATAATTCTCTGCAAAATTTGACTCAAAATTTTCCATAAAAATATTACTTTATAAAGGTGATAAAGGTGAACCCATAGCCATGCCTGAAGTTTGTTTATTAAAATCAGTGTTGTATTGAAAATATGTTGTTTTGACACAAAAAGTAAGTAGCTCCAGAATAGTGTTTATGTTTAGTTTGGTTCTTTCATAAGATGTACATCATTTTCTAATTTATTTCTAACAATATTTAATGTTTTATCCACTGGGACATTTGTGAATAAACTAACAACATCAAAACTTACCAGTGTATTATTTGGATCGATATCAATGTTAGCTAATTTCTCTAAAATATGTTTAGAATTTTTAATGTATGTATCAGTATTGTTTACTAAAGGATCTAAAATGTTAAGTAGAAATTTTGCTAGTGGATGTGTAGGTGAGTTAATACAACTTACTATAGGACGTAAAGGTATATTAGGTTTATGTATTTTGGTACTCCGTAAAAGTGTGGTGTTTAACTGTTGTGTGGTGTGAGTTTAAATCTTTCAATATCTGTAAAATAGTTTTTATGTTTTTTTTAACGTATTATAAATTTGTCGTTCAATACATTCAGTAGGTCATTGTTTATTTTTGTGTAATTACCATCATTTAAAAGAGACATTATTTTATCATCATATGTATTACAATCTATTATAACTGTTGTATTTCCTTTATCTGCAGGAAGAATTTTTATGGTATTGTCTCTTTTTAATGATTGTAATGCTTTTTGTTCAATTTGTGTTAGATTTTGTTTAATTTTAAAAGGTTTTTCTAACCCGATTTTTGTTCTAATTCTAAATTCGTCTTGGTGTTGTATTGGTAAGTTTTGACATGTTTCTTCTATGCAAGAAATAATGTCAAGCTTGGGAACTATTTTCGGTGTAATTGCAAAATTTAAACCTTTAGAAAGAACAAGTTTTTCAGCATTTGTTAGTTCTTTTTCAGTTAAGTTTATTACAGTTTTATTAATCATGTCATTATTTATTACATGAGATACTTCTAAGTTTAATTTTTCTTGTATTAAAATATTAAATATATTTTTATGTGTGTCTTTTTGAATTTCAAAATTTATTAAATAACTGTTATAAACACAATTGCATATATGATTAAAATCGAAAATATGAATTTGGTTTTGCAAAATTGATTTTAAATTATCAATTTCTTTTAATAAATTAATTTTATTATATCTATGAAATTGTAGTCTTTCACGTAATAAAGCTAAACTTGCCCTTTCTAAAATATTGTTTACTCTGTGATTAGTGTATGGTGCTTTTAGTCTTAAACCTTTTGGAATAATGTTGTTTTTACATTTGTGTAAAAATGTTAAGCTATTCTCAGCATGACTTAATTTTTTATATTTATTTTCTAAATCTCTGAAAATAGAGCAAATATTAGGCCCATACCTGAATTGGAGATATGCTCTATATTGGTTAGGCGGATTCATTTATTGGATGGTCTTCTTGTTGAGTACACGCCTGGAAAGAATGGGACCGCTTACAACTTAAATGAAAATACAAAAAATGTCATTTATAAAATACCTTGCGAATGCGATAAGTTTTATATAGGTGAAACTTGTAGACCAGCTAAACGCATAAAAGAACACAGATCATACATTAAAAACACAGAATTTCATAAATCAAAAATCTGCCAACACGCATTTGATAACAATCATAGAATAAACTGGGATGCTTCGAGTATTTTAGCAAAGGAAACTTGTTCTAAAAACGCAAAATCAAAGAAAGTGCGTATATATTATTACGTTAAATAAAGATAATTGTGTAGCATCAATTTCAGTTAATTTAAATAACACTTGGTTGCCTTTGCAATGGGATGGGATTGGTTGTGGAAAAAGAAGGTCGTTGATGTGAAGAAGAAACAAAGTTGGTGCTAGTACTGAACCCTGAGGCACTCCAGCATTAATTTCGTGAAAGCTTGAAGAGTGGCCATCAACAATGACTGATATACGTCGATTAGAAAGATAACTGGAGAGCCAAGAGCAGAGTTTAGTTGGAAGACCGTAGGAGGGAAGTTTATTAAGAAGTGCGTCATGCCAGACTTGGTCGAAAGCTTTAGATATATCAAGAGCAACGATCTGGGACTCACCTAGGAACTCAAGAGACTTGTTCCAGTAGTGTGAAACGAAGGAAAGAAGATCTGCTGTAGATCTCTTGTGACGAAATCCGTATTGCCTGTCATGTAAAATTTTATGTTTTTCTAAGTACCTAAGAATTTGCGAGTTAATGGATTTCTCCATTACTTTTCAAAGCATTGAGAGGAGTGAAATGGGTCTATAGTTGGATGGAAGAGATTTAGATCCTTTCTTGGGAATAGGCTGGACACGTGCAGCTCTCCAGCTGTCTGGAAATATACCCGTGTCATAAGAAATTCGAAAGAGCCTGGTTAAAATAGGTGCATGTTCAGGAGCACATTTTTTTAAAACGATTGCTGGTATTCCATCTAGCCCAGACGATTTCTTGGTGTTGAGAGAAGAAAGGATACGCTTAATGTGTTTTACCTTAAAAATAATATTGGGCATTTTGTGAGGAACTGGGGGAACAGTTGGAATTGGATGATTGACAGGTGGATGAAGGGTTGAATTGGCAGCAATTGTTTAGGCCTTTCCTTTAGATGTAGAAATAATTTCATCTTCCAAAGTTAATGGTGGAAAAGAACTGGTACAGAAATTTCTACTGATGTTTTTGGCAAAGGACCAGAAGGATTTGCTGCCATTTGAGCAAGAAAGTACTTTGTTTTTATACGATTATCAAAGGAGTCCTTGGCGTCGGAGATTGTTTGGTGGTAGTGGTTTCTTGCTTCAATGCTGGTCAGTCGGTTTTCTGGACTAGGAACCTGTAGAAACTTCTTGTGAGCCTGAACTTTTAAAATTCTAGCTTTGTCACATGTTTTAGTGAACCAAGTTTAATTTTTCTTGTATTAAAATATTAAATATATTTTTATGTGTGTCTTTTTGAATTTCAAAATTTATTAAATAACTGTTATAAACACAATTGCATATATGATTAAAATCGAAAATATGAATTTGGTTTTGCAAAATTGATTTTAAATTATCAATTTCTTTTAATAAATTAATTTTATTATATCTATGAAATTGTAGTCTTTCACGTAATAAAGCTAAACTTGCCCTTTCTAAAATATTGTTTACTCTGTGATTAGTGTATGGTGCTTTTAGTCTTAAACCTTTTGGAATAATGTTGTTTTTACATTTGTGTAAAAATGTTAAGCTATTCTCAGAATGACTTAATTTTTTATATTTATTTTCTAAATCTCTGAAAATAGAGCAAATATTAGGCCCATACCTGAATTGGAGATATGCTCTATATTGGTTAGGCGGATTCATTTATTGGATGGTCTTCTTGTTGAGTACACGCCTGGAAAGAATGGGACGGCTTACAACTTAAATGAAAATACAAAAAATGTCATTTATAAAATACCTTGCGAATGCGATAAGTTTTATATAGGTGAAACTTGTAGACCATTAGCTAAACGCATAAAAGAACACAGATCATACATTAAAAACACAGAATTTCATAAATCAAAAATCTGCCAACACGCGTTTGATAACAATCATAGAATAAACTGGGATGCTTCGAGTATTTTAGCAAAGGAAACTTGTTCTAAAAAACGCAAAATCAAAGAAAGTGCGTATATATTATTACGTTAAATAAAGATAATTGTGTAGCATCAATTTCAGTTAATTTAAATAACACTTGGTTGCCTTTGCTCGATACTGAAGTATCTTCAGGAAAACTAAAAATCAACTAACTTATTACCTTTTTTGTCTTACAAATAATAAATACACCAGTTACTTATGTCACTCATGACACATATGTCAAACTATTTTCAGTTTGAGATACAAAAATAATCTAAATTTTAATCATTTCTAATTTAAATATTAGTTAATATTTTATTTTTATTTTTTAACTTAAATTTTTTACTTGACAACGGTGGCAGACTTGCCACCGAAACGTTGTTTTTTAATTAGAGTTTTTGGGTTTTTTGGGGGTTTTTTCTTTGATTTTGTTTCAGGCGACCGGCCAGTTCATAGGGGTCAATAGGGCTTTTTTTATCTTTGGACAATCCACGAAGGCTGAAAGCCTAAATACTAACGTACCGTGGGTGTCTTAAGCAGGGTAAGAGGAAGTTTGTTAACACGGGACTTAAAAACTTGAAGATTTGGGGGATGGAAAGACCTCCGCTGGCAACAGGTTCCACAGTCTAGAAACTCTAGGGATAAAAGAACGAACGAAATGGGAAGTTCGGGGCCTGTCCAATTGAACTGTATGGGGATGCATATGCGCGGCACCACGAGTTTCTCTGTTGGGAACTGCAAGAGGAGGGACTATACTGGACAATTCGTCGGAGCAGAAGCCGTGAAAGTATCTATAGAAGAGCGATAGATCTCCCATAGCTCGACGATGGGCAAGAGAAGGAAGTCTTTGAGTAAGTAAAGGATCATTAATAAGACGAACAGCCCTTCTTTGAATGGCATCAAGAATGCTGAGGGTTGTAGGGGATGCCATTCCCCAGACATGAGAACAATATTCCAGAGAGGGTCGAATTTGGGACACATACAAAGTGTATAAATTGGAAGGAGAAAAATACTTTTTGGCTCGGAAAAGAAATCCAAGCTTTTTTGAAGCCGCGGTGGCTATAGATACAATGTGTTTATGCCAGTTAAGGTTATTCTCAAATGAATGCCCACAAGGTTAAATTTGTCCCCGTTCTGCAAAACCTGGCCACTCATAAGCAAAGGATGAGTGTTTGATGATTTTTTCGTGACAAGGAACACGATTGTGTTTTGGATGCATTAAATTGAACGAGATTTTTGGCGCCCCAATCCAATATCAAATTGATGATCCTGTGAAAGAGATATCTGCATCGCCCTGCGTTTGCTTTCCAAGTCGGGTGAGAGATTGGTTTGGGAACCTGAAAAGTGGAATGAAGGGTACTATCGTCAGCATAACTATGAATGGGATTGGTTGTGGAAAAAAGAAGGTCGTTGATGTGAAGAAGAAACAAAGTTGGTGCTAGTACTGAACCCTGAGGCACTCCAGCATTAATTTCGTGAAAGCTTGAAGAGTGGCCATCAACAATGACTGATATACGTCGATTAGAAAGATAACTGGAGAGCCAAGAGCAGAGTTTAGTTGGAAGACCGTAGGAGGGAAGTTTATTAAGAAGTGCGTCATGCCAGACTTGGTCGAAAGCTTTAGATATATCAAGAGCAACGATCTGGGACTCACCTAGGAACTCAAGAGACTTGTTCCAGTTGTGTGAAACGAAGGAAAGAAGATCTGCTGTAGATCTCTTGTGACGAAATCCGTATTGCCTGTCATGTAAAATTTTATGTTTTTCTAAGTACCTAAGAATTTGCGAGTTAATGGATTTCTCCATTACTTTTCAAAGCATTGAGAGGAGTGAAATGGGTCTATAGTTGGATGGAAGAGATTTAGATCCTTTCTTGGGAATAGGCTGGACACGTGCAGCTCTCCAGCTGTCTGGAAATATACCCGTGTCATAAGAAATTCGAAAGAGCCTGGTTAAAATAGGTGCATGTTCAGGAGCACATTTTTTTAAAACGATTGCTGGTATTCCATCTAGCCCAGACGATTTCTTGGTGTTGAGAGAAGAAAGGATACGCTTAATGTGTTTTACCTTAAAAATAATATTGGGCATTTTGTGAGGAACTGGGGGAACAGTTGGAATTGGATGATTGACAGGTGGATGAAGGGTTGAATTGGCAGCAATTGTTTAGAGCCTTTCCTTTAGATGTAGAAATAATTTCATCTTCCAAAGTTAATGGTGGAAAAGAACTGGTACAGAAATTTCTACTGATGTTTTTGGCAAAGGACCAGAAGGATTTGCTGCCATTTGAGCAAGAAAGTACTTTGTTTTTTATACGATTATCAAAGGAGTCCTTGGCGTCTGAGATTGTTTGGTGGTAGTGGTTTCTTGCTTCCATGCTGGTCAGTCGGTTTTCTGGACTAGGATCCTGTAGAAACTTCTTGTGAGCCTGAACTTTTAAAATTCTAGCTTTGTCACATGTTTTAGTGAACCAAGGTTTGTGATTAGAGGGTTTGATGGTTTTCTTGGTGTGAGGTACATAGGTTTCAACGCCCAATAGAATTGACTCGGTCAGTTGGTTACAGATTTCGGAAGGATCCTGGGAAGAAAAGCAGATAGTGTCCCAAGGGTACGTGGCGAAAAAGTCCCTAAGGCCATCCCAGTCGGCTGAGCTGTAGTGCCATACGGTGCGTGGTGGCATGGATTCATTTACCTCAGGATGTACAGAGTAAGATACAGTAACCAAGCCATGATCTGAGCTACCTAGAGGGGCAGTAACAGATGCTTCATAAAGTTCAGGGTTAGAAGTAAGAAAAAGATCTAAGGGGTTTGAGCTATAATTTGGCACTCTAGGAAAGTAGGTAGGAGTCATAATAAGGTTGGTAAGAGAATTGCTGACTGCGAAGATTTCGGCTGCTCTGCCTTGAGGGTCAGTTTTTGAAGAGCCTATCCAATCCTTATTATGAACATTGAAATCGCCAAGCACGATTACTTCGGCCATTGGAAACTGGGAAATGATACTGTCGATCTTTGTTGAAAGAAAGTCAAAGAATTCGACATAGGAATTGTCAGATGGAGATCGGTACAAACAACAGATAAATTTAGTAGAAGACCTAAGGGAAAGTTTGAGCCAAAGGACATCGGGCCTACCCGATTCAAGATTAGAAACTCGAGCACAAGCCAGATCGTTGCGAACGTAAGCACGAAGGAAGAAGGAAAACTGACTCACTTACCCAGAACCCGAAACGTCCGTTAGGACTTCACGGGTCCTTTAAAGGGTGAGTGGGGTGGTACCTCCTCAGGCGAGGAAAGCTCCTCTACCACCTACCCAACAGCTGAACAGGGTCAGCTCGTATACCCCGGGACCAGGACCGAAGCGGTCCCATTCTTTCCAGGCGTGTACTCAACAAGAAGACCATCCAATAAATGAATCCGCCTAACCAATATAGAGCATATTTCCAAAAATAAGGTTTGTTCAATTTTCAATTGTAATGATGGATACGAACTTTTCGAATATTTTTTTCGTGATCAGACAAAAAAACCCATAAACTTAGATAGCTACCTGATCAAGGGTAAGTCGTAGCTTTTGCAAATTAAATATTTTTGTTCCTCTTTTTCCATATCTCCTTCAATATGATTTATTCTTAAGCGCATAATATTTTCTTCCACTTGTTTTTCTTGAGTAGACTTTTTGGCTGCAGCAATTTGTTTCCTACCTGTATAAAAGAATATTACTTACTTTGTATTAATAAAATAACGAAAATGTATGTTTTAGACCCTGGTAGGTAGTAAAATAAGCAGCGGGTGAATTACAAAAAATTTTCGTCTTATTTAACAGTTGTCTGTAGAAATTGCTAAATAGTACAGGAAATGAAGCTTAAAAAAGGTTAAACCTGGCAATTTTTTGGTCCTGCATGAATTGACTTGAAATTTTAACAAAAGATAGGGTATAACTCAAGGATCAAATCCTATATCGAAACAAAGGACGCCAAAACTCTGGGGGTGTTTGCAACCCCCTAGGGGGTGACCATTTTTTATTACATTTTAACCACAAAAATCAATCAATAAAGTGATTCTTAACAAAAAATGTTTAAAACATTTTTTTCATAACACTAATATTTTTCAAGTTATTTTTGATTGAAAATAACAATTTTCCGACGAAAAAAATTACGGTTAGTTGAGTTTTTCGTGAATAAATCGAAAATTATGGATCTAATCAAAACACTGTGAGAAGCAAAATTATAGGTTTTAAAAAGACAAACAAAATTCTTTTATTATAATTTGTCTACGACCGAGACGAACTAAGATGCGAAGTGTTAATTGTTCGTCAAATACAAAATTTGATGAATTAAAAGTCAAATAACGGGAAAATACTTCATTTTTAGGAAAAATATATATTTTTTTAAAAAGTACATAATCAGACTTAAAAAAAGTCTTTAAAATAAAAATTAGCTGACCTATACTCTTTTACAGTTTTCTTAATACATGTTTAAATAATACGTTTAAAAAGTTTAACCAATTTAAAATGCATAATTTTAAAAATATTTTGTAGAATATTACGCCCCGAAGTGGAAAAATTGATTAGTTCTTGAATGTACCTCCTTCATTTTTAAGTTTAAGTTTTTTTGTAGGGTTTTTTTAAGAGCTACGAGGCTCTTTAAGTAACATTCTTTAAGATCTCTTGGATTTTAAATGGGGTTAGTTTAAAGGGCTCGAAAAAGGTGATGCTTGTTCGTAAATAGAGATTTTAAACGACTACATCTCGCTAAATATTTACTGTACAGAAAATCTACGCAAAAAAAATTTTAGTGTATAAAAAGCTGCAATTTACTTTTACTTTCTCTTCTTTAAACTTTATTATTTTTCTTGTCTCTAGAATTTTCGTAGTTATTTAGGAAAAATGGGTAAAAAATATGAAATTGTGAAAAATCGTTTTTCCCTTAAAGCTTAAGTTTTTCTGAAATTTGGCATTTAAAATTGGTCAAACTTTTTTTTAGATGTATTATTAGAGCGTGTATAAAGAGTAATGCAAAAGGGTAAAGGTCAATTTTAATTAGGAGTAGTTAGGAGGTTGTCTTTAATGATTATTTTGTAGAAAAAAATAGACTTAATTTTTATCATAACTCAGTCAATTTTCATTTTAGAAACATTTTTTTAAATCTAAAAAGAAAGGCCTACCCAGGTACTTCACAAAAATATTCGAGTTTTTCTCACAATATGCAACATTTTCCAGTTTTTTGACTTTAAATTTATCAAATTTTACCTTTAAGGGAAACAGCTAACAATTAACACGCGGTATCTTGGTTCTTATTAGTCGTAGAAAATTATAATAAAACAATTTTGCTTGTATTTTTAAAACCTACAATTTTGCTCTCTACTGTTTTTTAAATACAATGCATAATTTTCGAGTTATTCCCGAAAACCACATTAAAAACGTCGATTTTTTTGTCGAAAAATTATTACTTTCAATCGCGAATAAGTTGGAAAGTATTAGTTTAACGAAAAAAATATACAAAACGGTTTTTTGCTTAGAATCTCTTTTTAAATCGTTTTCTTTTATTAAAATGTAATAAAAAAAAATGTTACCCCCTAGGGAGGGTGGCAACCACCCCCAAGGTTTTGGCGCCCTTTGTTTCGATATTGGTTTTGATCCTTGGCCTGCCAAGTGAAATGCCTTTTTTCCTGTACTTGAAATTTCGATACTAATGTTAATGTGTAAGTATTTACTAAAATCTTTATTTTTATCTTATTACTTTTTAAACAAATATATGAAGTTGGTATTTTTTCTATTTATAATTACATTTATGAGTTAAAATCACAGTTCTTCAAATTAAAGACCCTAAGTGCCTTTTTACATTAGCGAAAGCCGGGAATCCGGGTGACGAACTGACGCTATCGAAGCGTATGGAGTCTTATGAGACCTTTTACAAGTTAAGCCGACTTTTCGGGTTCTCAACGTGTTCAAGGTCTCATAAGACTCCATACACTTCGATAGCGTCGGTGCGTCGCCCGGATTCCCGGGTCCGCTAATGTGAAAAGGCAGTAAAGGTGCTCGCCCACTTAGGCAACGCGTCGACACTTGACAAAATTCGCCGGAGAAGTTTACATGTAATTAGGGCTGGATTTAAGGAGGGGGCAGGCGGGGAATTGGCACAAGGCCCCCACAAATTAGGGGTTCCAAAAACCATGTACTTTTACTTTCAGAGGGCCCCCACAGGCTTATTACCCCAGGGCCCCCACACCTCTAAATCCGACCCTGTATGTAATTATATAGAACCCCGCCAATATAAGAGCCGCATCTACATACATATATTAGCGGGGCTCCATTTAAATACATGTAAACGTCTCCGGCGAATTTTATCTTGTCGCGACGAGTCGCCTAAGTGGGCGAGCACCTTATGTAGAAAGGTTCTAAGTGCCAAAAACATAAAAACGAGATATTAAAAGAAAGTAGTGTAAAAGCTATGAGTTACCTATTAGTATCATGGGCGCCGGCAGGGGTGCGAGGGAGTGCATTTGCACCCCCTGGCTTTTGGGTAGGCTAGGAAAATGTAAGAAAAAGTACATTGTGTAGGGTAAAAATCAAGTTTCCATTACTTTCCAAAGGATTTTGCCCCCTCACTGGCTTTTGAATGTGCGCAGCGCGGTATACGAATACAAGAGAAAATGTATGGAAAAGTAACTTTTTGAAGTGAAAACTTTTTTTTGCTCTACAAAAATTTTTGGCTTAGGGAAAGGGCGTTTTGTTAGGTAAGGACCTTTTTATTATTTTTTTCTTCTCTCCAATAATTTTTTTTTGTACATTTTTTGTACCCTATTGGATGTTATCCTGTCGGCGTACATGATTATTATATTTACAAGACTATCAAAAATGTTCTATTACAAAAAAAAATATGATAAGCAAGTAGTGACTATATCCTCGCAGGACCATTAAAAGTAAACGCTGTAAACATTAAAAATGTAGTAATCAGCACACATCAGACTTAGGCTTATGCATACTTTTTCAGTGTCGCTCAAGGATTAAGGTAAAGATTACTGAAATTTAAAAAAATAATACACTTGAAACTTTTGAAATGTTTTCGTCTATCATACAGGGTGGTCCACCATATTCGACACGGTCTGTAGCTGAATAACCATGAGGTTTTTAAAAAAGTAAATACTGAAACATATACAGGTCGGATAAGAATTATTTTTACTCTATACAGGATGTCTCAAAAACTGTGACGTATCAAAGTTATATTTTTTTAAATGGAGCACCCTATATTTTATGACGGTTTTAGATTCTACATAAAAAAATTATTTAAGTTTGTTAATAGTACCAAGTGTCTTATTTTATTCGTTTTTGTGATATTTGATTTTTTTTCAAAATGCATTAAATTAATTTTATTTTAACAATATAAACTCCTTAAACTTTAAAATTTGTTACAAGATTAGGAAAAGTCTGCCTTATCATACGTAGGTCATATCGAGATCATAGATTATACAGGGTAATCAAAAAATAATTTAATTTTTTTAGAAAGTCAAATAGCAATATCTCTCTTATTTTAAATGGAACACCCTGTATTTTTTACACCACATAATGAAAAACCACATGCTCTTTCAAATGGTGTATAGGTTGCCTATACCTATCTCTTATACTTTTTAAGTAAATTCCGTTTTAACATATTTTTATTCCAAATGTCTATTTAAATGTAAGTAGGCTGTGATATAGCTATGCTTATTTACTAAGCCGTTATTGCAAAATGTAAATTTGTTGGAAAAAAGCACAAAATTAAAAGATTTTGTATTATCTGCCACTATTTTTAAAAATTCACAGACAAAAAATTTATTAGTTGCTTATAATGCTACTTCCAATAACATTTATTTCAGCTGAATGTGGTAATGATAAAACTTGTGTTTTTAAACAATCCTAATAATGCCTCTGGTCAGTTATGACGACATTCTGTGACCTATAACTCGTTTCTTCCATTATCCATAATCACTGTGTCAAATTTTTAAAGCAACTTTAAGGTTATAAGATGGTTTCTCCAGGAATATTTTTCAGGATTAACTCTAGACTAAAGTAAACCATTTTTTCTTATCCTTCCAGTATTATATCATCTTGTTGTAGAAGGGTTTTTATTTAAAATCATTGAAATTTCTTTTAAACTGACTAAAACACTAGTAATCAATAAATGGTCATTGTTATTTTCTTAAGAAAAATATTAATGGCTGCTATGTCACAGCCAACTTTAATTTAAATACTACATAAACATAACATTTGGACTAAAAATTTGTAAAAACAGATTTTACTAAAAAGCACAAGAGATACGTATAGGCAACCTATAAACCATTTGAAAGAGTATTATATTTGTCATCATGTGACGTAAAAAATACAGGGTGTTCCATTTAAAATAAGAGAGATATGGCTATTTGATTTTCTGAAAAATTGAAATTATTTTTGATCACCCTGTACAATATTTGATCTTGATTTGACCTACGTATGATATGGCAGACTTTTTCTAATCTTGTTACACATTTTAAAGTTTAAAGTGTTAAAGTAAAATCAATTTAATTTTACCTCTGCATTTTTCAAAAAAATCAAATATCACCAAAATTAATAAAATTAGACACTTGGTACTATTAACAAACTTGAGTTATTTTTTATGTAGAATCTAAAACCGTCATAAAATATAGGGTGTTCCATTTAAAAAAATATAACTTTGATACGTCACACTTTTTTGAGACACCCTGTATAGACTAAAATAATTTTATACTGTGGCCTTATCCGACCTGTATATGTTCCAGTATTTATTTTTTTAAAAACCCCATGGTTATTCAGCTACAGACCGTGTCGAATATGGTGGGCCACCCTGTATCATCTTTTAAAAATGGAAACAAACATTTGGAATTATGGCACATGGTTTCTCTAAAAGGTGCGGAAAAAATGCTGTCACAAATTCCTGAAGCTAAAATATGACGATCTAACCCAACTTACCTTAGTCACAAAAGTGGGTAATTTCGGAGATACAAGGTGTCAAAAATTAATTCGGGTTTTAGTTTTTTTGTAGATAATTTTTGGTACTAATAGATGTTTAGTCACAATATTTGGCTAGGGGGTTTAAGGAGTTAGAAATTAGAATCTTCTATCAATTTTATTATAAACTCTAGCGCCACCTACGGTATGTTGCACAAATTAAAAACGAAATAACTTTTTTGAGCTACTTAGTATGTAACTTTTAGATAAAAATTCTTATTGTCTACACATATATTTTACATAATAATGGTTAAACTTTTATAAGCAATCGTTTTTAAGATATCTGGATTAAAAAAACACTTTCTGTATGGCCAGATGTCAATCTTTTAGACTGTGAATCTTTGGGTCATTTTAAGAAGAAAAGTTTAAATAAGCCTTTGTAACTTTTAGGATACAGGATAGTAAAGTTTTCAAAAAATAATCTTTTTATTACTCTGTATCTTAAAAGTTGAGCTATTTAGGTCATGGATTTATTTAAACTATGGTGACCTGGAGGAAGGTGTGTAATCGACGTGCTTTAAAAACGGGCTTGTTTTTTGTTTAAATTAAGTTTCTAAATATGACACCAGAGGGTACTGTTGTTCCTTATAAGATTTCTAGGGATGCTGTATACATTGTAAATGTAAAAAAATTAGTACAAAAGTAATTTGTACTAAATTTTTAATAATAACATAGTTTAAGTTTTATTATGCAATTTCCGGTTAAATAATAATAAACGTATTGTAATTATTTGGTTAATTTAGTTTTAGCTCTTATTCCCCTAGGGGGAATAGGGATAGGAACCTTGGACTGGAAAGTTGCATTATGGTTGCATTTATGAATATATCTAATAATGTTGAATTTTTAAAGACAGTTAGTTTTTGCTATAACTGTTTATTTTAAATAATATTTTTTTAATTTAATGGAATTTGTTTTAATGTAGCTTTATTTCTGTTAAAACTGTAAGAAACGGGTTTTTTAGCTCAGTCAGTAAAATAACTTAAGGACTTTTTTATTGTTTATAATAAATTCTTCTTTACTTAACTTTTTTCATCTTAAGGTCAAAGAGATTTTAATAAAGTCCAAGTACTAGGTACTGTAGGTTCTGGTTTAGTAAATATTTTACCCTTTTTATTCCTTATGCAGTTCCGTCAAGTTGTCCAACTACCGAAACATGCAAATACTGCATTACACGGTGTTTACTGGTACTTAGGCATGCTTAAATCGCTAACTTCGCAGGTTTTACGAAAAACGGTTTTGCGAGGCGGAAAAGGCATACACGTCGCTTTAATTCAAAATTACCATTGACAATTTTTGCCATGTGGCAACGAGAGCAGATCGACGCGTCATCCTATCGTGAAAGGTATTGATTTATGCGTTCCCTGTCCAATCTCTACCTGCAAGTATTTAACACACCGAAACTGAATTAATAGCCCCAAGTTGGCATGACGTATATATTTCTTCAGCCTATTTATAGTACAAAATTATAATTTATAATACAAAAAAAAATAAATTGTATTACTTTGCCTCTTATCTTTAAATTGCTATTTAAATTAAAAAAATATATATAAATAAATGTTTAGTTACTTGAATTCATTCCTAAAGTATTATTAAAATTTTGCTTGTCTCTTTGCTTACAATTGAAATTTGAAATTGAAGATTAGACCTGTAGCTTACTAATTAAAAAAAAAACATAGTTTTGCAATGTCGTGTAAGTACGTACCTCTTAAAAATAAAAAAGAAAACAAAATTTAAAAAGTGGTTTTATTTAACTTTTATACCTAATATCACAAAATACTAATAAATTACGTTGGTTACTAGTAGTGTTAGAACGTCTTTAAAGTATACCAAATACCAAAAAAAAACATTAACTTGTAAAAGCGTTTAGAGCTTCGATTTGGAGATAAATACCTAAACAAAGTTAACTCAGATAATTAATTATCAGTAACATAAAACTGGTCATATTTGGAGGTATTGCTTGTTGCCATAGGTTTAACATGTGCGGATCCTAATAAAAGTAAAAGAAAAAAATTAACACTATTACATTTAAAATAACAAAAATATATACCAAAAATATAATATTTAAACAGTAATTACTTATTATTACCAAGCACACTTTAATAATAAGGCGAAGTAAATGGAGAAAATCATCTTATTTTGCTGAAAAACTGCCATAAAATCTAATACCAATGTTAATACGCGAATAAGGCTTACCAAGATTAAAATAAAATAAAAATTTAAATTATTAATTATTAAATATTAAAATTATGTCCTATACCTTATAAAATTTTATAAAAGTGATAAGTATGTATATAATAAATTGTATAACTAAATGTATGATGTAACAATAGACTAATTAAATAGACTTTAAACATAAATAATATGGGGCTTTGAGAAATACAACGAATTATCCTACAATAAAATCAGGTGCTTTAACGTGTATGACAGCACAAAACTTAGTTATCAGGACCAAAGTGGAGTAATAATTATTATAAGATAGTAAAAGCTTATTTAGTACATAAGGCTAGTTTAATGTTTAACAGTGATGATGAATTTCTTGGAAAATCATTTATGATTTTTTTTTCAGAGTCGATATCAGCGACCCAAAAACCTCTCTATACCAAATTTAGGACCCAATAAGACTTAAGAGTCAATTAAAAATGAAATAAATAAATAAAGACCCTTATATTTTATTTATTAAAATTTTAAAAAGGCAAAAATTAAATTTGTCATAAAATAAAAAAATAATTTGAGTTTTTTCGAACCTGTTAAAAACTTATTGACTAGTACAATATATTATGGAACATGGTACAATAGGAACTTATGTAAAGACAACCCTAGTTTTAAGTCAAATTACATAATGTAAATATTGATATATACGTATCTTTTAAGAATAATTTAGGAGTAAACGCACAACAAGCAGATTAGTTTAAGGCACTTACACTTAAATTTATCAAAAAAATTAAGTTACAGGTCAATACTTACCGATGGGGCTTTAAAAGAGATATCTGGCTGGCGCCGAATCCTTTTCTTTGTTGTGCGGAAAGACATCTCGTCTCACAATTTGGAACAAAGCAATTTTTACTTAATTGCATATTATATATTAAAAATATTTATTTTAATAAACACAATCCATAAAAAGAAATATTTTGACAATATGTTTCAAATTTCGTTGCTACCTGTCATTGTTTTTGAGAGTTTGAATTTGACGCAATGTTGTCAAGCAAAATAAATAATTCTTCCACTTTATAAAATCGGTATTTAATTATATATAAATTATTAAATATCCGATCTATATAATATTACAAATTACTATTTAAGACTTAAAAATGTGTTTTTAGAATTCCTATTTTAGTCAGATTTTCAACAGTTCTAAATATAAAACGATTTGTAAACAATAAAATACAGTTGTGTGGCGTAAATCATTTACAACAATAATAAAATAAAATATAAAATTTAATTTGTTTAAATTTTAAACAAAACAGCTTTGGTGACATTTAAAATCTATTTAATTTTTTTTATATTATTTATTAAATGTGAGTAAAAAAATGGGATAAATTCTACCACATATTATTATGCTTGGCAACGCTGTTTTAATATCTTATAGTCATCACGAGCGCCTCTATTGTTTTTTAATAGAAACGCTGAAAATTGAGCCCGTTTTTTTCAAATAATACCGATATCGTTTACACACCTTCTTCTAGGTCACCATAATTTAAACTTTTCTTTTTATGATGAATATTAAGAATATTTATTTAAAGGTGACATACTCAATTTCGTTTTTAATTTGTGCAGATTCTGATTTCTTACCTTCCAAAATCCCCTTTAGCCAGATATGGTGACACTACACTTTATAATAACAAAGTTATTTATAAAAAGTGTATACCATAATTAATTTTTGACACCTTGTATTCCTGAAATAACCCACTTTTGGACTAAGGTAAAGGTATGATTCCGAGCATCGCGGCAGACTGCAAACTGCCGACGCAAACGCCAGAGCCATTCACATTACTAGCAACGCTACTGGTAACTCCCCAAGGCAAAAGCGAAATATGTACGTATAGCGTTTTGGCGCTTGTATCGACGGTAAGTATGCTGCTGCGATGCTAGGAATCATACCTTAAGTTGGGTTAGATCGTCAAACTTTAGCTTTAGGATTTTGTAGTAGTATTTTTCCGCATTTAGAGACACCTAGTATATTGGTATAATATGGTCATTAATTATAAAAATGACTTCAAAATAAATTTTATCCAAGTAAAAATGTCTAGCCAGCTTTAATATGTAAAATTGTACAGTGCATCTTTAATGTTCTCTCTCCTTTTATTTTTTAAACGGATGAATTAAAAAAAAAAAATACATAGGTACTATATTTTAGAGTGAAATTGACAAATGAAAATTTCAAGAAGGCTCCTGGGCGCAATCTGGAAAAAAATTAAATGGAAAGGGTGGTATTGTTGCGCTTTATTTTAAAGCTCCTGACGAGTACTCTAGAACCTCATAGTATAAAGTCAATACTTTCACTTACTACAAATGGCGGAACTTTAAAAATTACCTAAATACCAGATTTGGATGGCTATATTTCGAAAACTAATTAAGTTAAATGTTCTTAATGTGGTATTTTTTTAAGGTCTTTTAAAAGACTTTCTAATGGTGCTGTAATATACAGGGTACTTCATTAAAAACAAAATGTTCTTTTTGACCTCCCCTGTAAGTTATCACCAGGATCACCATTAAAAAGTATTTTAAAGAACTTTAAGAAAATACCACATTAAGAATATATATCTAACTTGGAAGTATGACCATCCAAATTGGGTAATTTTTAAAGTACCCCCATTTTGTAGTAGGTGAAGACATTGATTTTGACTTGAAATTTTTATCTGTCAATTTCACCTCAAAATATAGTATTAATGCATCAATTCCTTATTCCAAAGTTTAATTTAGCAAAGTGATCCGTTTAGAAAATAAAACGGAAGGACATTAAAGAAATGCACTATATAACAAACATCACAGAGAGGGTGGCCTTTGGGCAAGAGCATTTTATCAGAACTTAATAAATATCTGAATGCTCGTATAAACCGACCACCTGAAAGCAACAACTGCGGATGCCACTCATTACCACATACATTATTGTTTAAACGCATGATTGTGCCATTTGTTTCCGCTCATCGAGACATGCGGCAGCGCGTGTGTCGTCGGCGACGCGACGCGCGGCGCCAGATCGTTATATCACCCGGACTAGGCTAATTTAAGCATAAACAGGAAGCGTGTTAAAAAGGTAGCAGATAATAATGGACAATGCGCACTGTCTTTTATAGCATAAAAAGAAAACTATGCGGCGGAAACGCAAGAAAAATAATAAATCTAAATACCTGTCTAGTTTTCTTTGCAAAAAGTAATGATATCCCACCAAAAACATAAATGTGAAAAAGGTAAGCTAAGTTCAATACTAAAATTATACTTGGCTGTGGGCTTCGCCGCAAAAAAAAATGGAATTCTAAATAAGTGCCAAGTTCTGTACAAAATCCAAATATTTACTTATAGTAACAAAATAATATAATAAACAAGTAAAAAACTCTATGACTTTATTCGATTTCTATAACAACTGCTTTTATTTAAAAATGCGAGAACTTAAAGTAAGTTGGCCGATTTTAATCAGAATTTTAAAAATATATTTGAATAAATTGAGCAACGATATAAAATAACTGATGTAATAAAAACTGGCCAAACTACCCTACCTTACCCACTTTATAGTCCCTGGGCCAGTAATGAAATTAACTTAATGATAATAAAACTTTTAAAACCTTTTTAGGGGGTTCCTTTTGACGAGTCTATCACGAATATTCATACCATATATGAAAGCGGTACTTTAACCCAGCAGGTCAATGTCAAATGGTTCGAATGTCGGACTAGGCAAACGTGTCACTTTTTCTGTCAGACAAGTTTACCACAATGTTTTTCATGCAATTTTTAAAAATTGGTCCAAAAATCGTAAGTGTTGCAGTCACGAAACCATAAGACCCGTGGACATGTTTGGGTATCGTTCCGTAACTGTAACCCTTATGATTTTCGGCACAATGTTTAAAAATTGCATGTAAAACATTGTGGTAAACTCGTCCGACAAAAAAGTGGCGTATTTGCCCAGTCCGACACCCGAAAAATTTGACATTGACAGGCTGGGTTAAAGCGCCGCATATGTAATAATTCTCTCCTCCTTAGAAACTATTTGATAAAAACCCATACAATTAGTGTTGTTAACGGATATCGTTCATTTTAAAAATTACTTCAAAAGAGGTCTATTAGATAATAGGTACCATAGATGGGAATATAGAATAGCATAATGACACACAATAATCTAAATCAGAATGGCTAGATTAGTTTATGATCTAGTGAATGGTCGCAAAAGCGTAATGCATTGTTCAGACACGGCTAGTAATTTAGTCGAGTAGCGAGTAATTAAGTATTCTCGTTTGTGTGGACAGCTACTACACTAAACTTCTTTCCTAATTTTTACTGCCCACACGCATTTTTTTAAAGGCCACGATTATTTTAAAAATTATCCCGAGCTGCAGACGAGGGTGAATTTTCTTAAAATATTCAAGGCCGAGAAAAAATTTCCCGGGATAATTAAGGCACGTGTGGTATTCGGTAAGAAAATTTCACACCAAGTTTGTTAAAAATAAATTTCTTTTAAATTTAATCTTTGTAACTTTGGCACGAGCTTTAAAATTTTACCATAAAATAAATATTTTCCATTTTATCGGTTGTAGTTGCAAATATATATATGTAATTTTAGAGCTTATCATTGTTTATTCTTTTATATTTAGTATTATTATATATCACTAATATTACTACAGTTGGTAAAAATAGTTTATTTTAATTTTTTAGACCTATACCTTGCTTTCGTTCGCTCTCTATTTATGTCTACCACTTCAGTCCTATTGATATTATTTTACTAACTGTAGTTGTCTAAAAGTGTCATTTAGGGACTTGAAACTTTCCATAATTTTATTTTATGTTACGTCTGAAATGCTACAACTGGTACAAAATAACATTTTCTTTAATTATGTATGTGAATGACAGACATGACGTTTAAACAAATTCAATGATTATGTTATGTCAAAAAATTTCCACTATAATTCACTCTAGGGTACCCCAGACAGGAGAAAAAAATTTCCGATAAATACATGTGTTGTCATGGTAATGCAACCAAAACTAAACATTTGATTGGTAAAAAAACAGTGGTATGAAATTTTTAGTAGAATATTATCTGTTAACTCACCTATTTCATAAATTAACAAACGATTTTCAACTTTATTCTGTAAAGTTTCCAAGTCTTCTTTGTCAGCAGCGATGAAGTTTGATAATCTTCTCATTTCATCTTGTAATCTGTCTACTTGTGATTGAAGGGTGTGTTGAACGTCTGCGTGGTCTGCAGAAATTTTTTCCAGTTCCTTTATTTTATCCTCTTTTTCTTCAGTGTGGTCCTCATGTTTATTGGAACCTTCCAGTTTACAGAGTTTTTGTTCAAATTCATCAATTCTAAATTGCTATTTTTAAAAAACAAATAATTACATTAGTAAATATTTGTTTAAAAAGTTAATTGTATAACATGGGTTCGCAAACGCTCCGTTTACATAATAAGGGGTGTTTAATAATTTATTTTATATTACAGTAATCATCATTATCACGTTTTAGGTGTTAAGTTATAAATTTACACCCTCTTAACTTTTTTATTTTTCATTGTACAAACTTATTTAAAATATCAGTTTATTGAGTTAATTCTGTAGTTTTCGAATCAGTATTTAGATTTTTATAATCCCACGTTAACTGCCACAATGCACAGGTTTAGTGGGCCACAACAAAAAAGTAAATAAAATGTATTTTAGTTATTTTTCAATGTTGTTTATTAAATTTAATATAAGAAGCACGGATGCATCTCGTGGCCCGTATAAACACGTTCGCTGCTGCTGCAATGCGGCTTAGTTTTTACTTAGATTTTGATAATTAAGATGACAAAAGAGCATCAAACAAAATATGACCTATGTGGCGGGACAAGCTGATTGGCAACATCTTGCGAAAGGGTTTTTGTCGGACGAAAATAGGGACGATAGTGTTCGTAATTTAGACTTTTAAGCACATCCTCGGAGGACGATGCCAAGTAACAATATATATTTGTATTGTACAAAGAATAGATGGTTATAGCTGGAAAAAGGTTACCTTTATGGTTTAAGAATCGGGTATCAGAATTGAGTTTTTTCAGATGTATAATAAGAAACCGCTTGATCTCTTTAAACTTTTTAAAACTGATAATGTTGTCAACTTAATTGACAAAAGTAATCAATATGCCAGGCAAAAAAGCCGGTAAATATTAATTATAACGCGTAAAAACCACTTAAAAATTTTACTTGTTTTCCCCTATTTTATCGGCACAGATGTTTTCCTAAAATACTGGCTAAATACACAAAAATGTTTGCCAGGCTACCCTTAAAACATAACTTACATAAATAAATGGATAACGAGAAGCTCCACTGTATCACGTAGCTTAATAAACCAAAACGAATGAGATGCAACAGTGCTTCTCGCAGCACCAAAAATTCCATTTCATGAGAAGCACACGTGCTTCTCATGGCAGTTAACGTGTTAAGGTATACCGGGTGAAAAACAAATGAAACTAATAATTCAGTTTAAGGTAAAGAATTTTTGCATTTCAATAAATAAGATCCTACAATAAGACTAAAATTTAAAAGCTCCTTTAGATTTATGTTACACGTCGTTTTTTTCTTATAAGAAACGTCTTCACTCTTTAATAATTTTAGTTTAAAAAAAAAACTAAAAACACGTTTTTAAAGCACATAGAACTAAAAAGTTCAAAATAATTTTGAAAATAATCTTAAAACAATAATTTATTTATTTATTTTATTTACGGAATAGCTCCATTTATAAATACAGAAATTTACAAAAATTTCTTAATACCTAAACTAAATTTAGTACATAAATAATGCCAATATAATACAAAAATACATTCCAAATTACAACCCTAACAAAAGTCACTATAAATTATCACCCTAAAAATATAACAAGCAATATCATATTATAGAAAAAACAAGAACACAACATTAATTATCCATTACTTTAATACGCGCTTAACTTCAGTTTTAAATCTAGATTTTGAAATATGGATACTAAAATCGTTCATATTAAAGTTACGTTGTAGTCTCGTTAAAGGACAATGCATGCCATAGTTGGTAGCATGAAAAGGTATACAGAAAAGTTCCCTGCTACGTGTTCGATGACGTGTATTAAAATTTAATTTTGATAAGAGATATTCGCAATCTATGTCACCTACTAAAAGGGAATACAAGAAGCACATATCCAAATAAAAGCGTCTTGACTGTAAGGAAGTAATATTTAAAGTACTGCGAATGTATTCATAATCAATGTGGTAACCTAAAAAATGAATATTCATTTTATAGGCACAAGAACGCAGAAACCTGTTCTGTACACCCTCAATACCATCTATGTGTACCTGGTAAAATCGTGACCAGACCACACTAGCATACTCCAGACCAGATCTCACATAAGCACAAAAAAGCAATTTAAATGTCTCACAGGTAAAATCTTTACTGTTTCTGGATATTAAACCAAGATTCTTATAGCCTTTCTGTGTAATTGAGTATATATGAGTAACAAATGTTAGAGATCTGTCTATGAGTACTCCAAGGTCCTTAATTTCATTGACTCTTACCAGAACATTATTACTAATATTATAGTCAAAATGTGTGTATCGATTAGTTCTATAAAAAGATATACTATGGCAATTTGTCTATATTTAGACCAAGACCATTCAATTTTGACCAAAGCAATAAGCCATCGATATCATTTTGAAGCATAATACAATCATCAACTGTTTTTATTGGTTTGAACAATTTTAGATCATCAGCGTACATAAGTGTTTCTGAGTGATGAATAAAGCCCACAATATCATTAATAAAAAGAAGGAAAAAGAAGACCGCAGTGCGAGCCCTGCGGAACCCCAGAAGAAACAACAACATCTTTGGAAACATAATAATTAATCCTATTAATCCTTACCCTTTGTGTCCTTCCTGTGAGGAAACTAAGTATCCACTTAAGAATGTTTGGCCCAAAACCCCACGATGCAAGCTTGGCCACCAGCAGCGCATGATTTACCCTATCAAACGCCTTCGAAAAATCCGTATAAATACTGTCGACCTGAAGTTTATTCTCAAAGGCATTCAAGAGATAATCCTGATAGGTCAATAGATTCGTAACTGTTGACCTACCATCACAAAAGCCATGCTGCTGATGAACGACAATACACTTAAATTCCCATGATAGTACTGATGTCACAAGACAGTCAAACAATTTAGGGACGGCCCATTGAATGCATATGCCTCTATAATTAGCCACGTTACCTCTATCGCCGGATTTATAAATTGGTGTAATAAAAGATTGTTTCCAAAAATCAGGAAAAATTCCAATTTTTAAGGATAAGTTAAAAATAAAATGCAAAGGTTGACTTAGAGAACATACACAAGCTTTCAGCAGAATGGTGGGTATGCCATCAGGACCAAAGGCACAGCCCGATCTGCAGTGCATAACGGAATCAAACACATCAACCAGACCAAGTTCCAAGAAGTCAATATTTATACATTCATTTAAATTTTGATGAATGAACAAAAAATACTAGTATTATGGTAAAAAGCGTCGGGCATATGGCATATATTTACGTCATTTTTTAATGTGCCACCAACTTGTGGTAGTTAAAGGTATTGACTTTATATTTCAAGGTTATAAAGTACTCGCCAGGAGCTTAAAAATGCTGTGCCACAAGACCCCACTTTCCATTTATTTTTTCCCAAAATGGCACCCAGTAGCCATCTTGGAAGTTTTATTTGTCAATTTTCCTCTAAAATATAGTATTTACTTATCAATTTCATTTTCTAAAGTTTAAATTTTTAAACTGAGCTGTTCAAAGAATAAAAGGAAAAGGGAACATTAAAGAACTGCGCAGTAATTTTTTTTTCATGGAATTAGCTTAGAAATAATACCCTAATGTTTTTACCGCAATTAGAAAACATACATACCATATCGTAGACAACTTCCTTCAATTTTTCAAGTGCTTTTTGTTCATCCTGAATATGCTTGCGAAGTTTATTACAAATACAATAACTATTATTAATTTGAACTTCCAATGTTTTTCCAACCGTTTGTTGGTCCTTAAGTAACTGATCAGTGCGATAAAGATTGCTATTAATTTTTTCGGTGTCGGCCAAATACATTTTACATAGTTTTTCTTCGGTTTCGATCATTTTTTGAATTCTCTTAATTCTTTCTTCCGATGAAAGGCTACTTCCTTTCATTTCTTTTATCTTTTTTCGAGATTTTCCATGTCTTCCTGATCTTTTATACAAAACCTACAAACATTTCTAGTTTATACGTGGTAGCCGGAAAAGTGAGATCATAAATGATAGGGTTGATAGAGTGAGTCAAAATAATGTTAGAACTTCATATAAAAAAGTTCTATCCCACTTGCTTAGGGAGATATTGACCTTTAAAATTAGGAGAAAAAAACTTATTTCAATAATATCTTTGAAACCGTTGCCACTAAACCAATGATATTTGGGCAAACTAAATAACCTTATACATATACTAATCCTTCTTTCTATAGGTAAATGGCCAGTAAGTCGGGATTAGGATTATAAAGAGTGAGACGCTTTTTTAAATTTTTTTGTATGCATTTTTGACACAGGTGTCAGGTACAGTTTTCAAATTTAAGGACATTATATTGTATTATCTGATGCCAATTTTAGATATAATAGCATCTGTGTATTACTTCCGGTTTAACCGGAAGTGATATAAACTTTGATATTTTAAATGGAACACCCTGTATATTTTTTAGAATTTGAATTCTACAGGTCATTTCTAATATAAAACCTTACATATATTTATAACCTAACTCTTTTGGTTTTGGAGAAAATGGCGTTTGAAATGTCGACAGCACATTATGCAGTTTTATGGGAAAACAAATGAACATCGCAAAATTTAAAATGCTTAAAATAGTTCTTTTAAAAGACTCTACACTTAGAGACCATTATTATACTACTTCCTGTTTAACCGGAAGTGCTGTAAAATTTGAACTTCCAAGTATGAACAACTGAACCACAGCCTAAAACTGCTTTTGTAAAACTGGGTATTAAACTTTATAATACAGATAAAGACTGTTTTGTATAATCTAACCATATTTTAATAATTTTCTGAAAAATGGATTTTATTATTACATACAAAATGCTGGTATGTCTGGATTTAAAATGTGTTTTTATAAAAGACGGTGCAAGATATCAATTTAAATAAGGTTGAACTTCTCTTTATACAAAAATGATGAAGGAATTTTAAAGCCAGATTTTAAATTTCTCCTCTATGGTGAAAATTTATACATTAAATGAAAAAAAATATCGTCTCACCCTGTAGAATTCCGATTTATTGAACAGCCGTTTACCTATAAAAAGAAGCATTGCTATAAGGTGATTTAGTTGCCCAAATATCATTGGTACTGTGGCAACAGTTCCAGAATTATTACTAAAATTAGTTTTTATTTCACTCTAACTTTGAAGGGCAATATCTCCCTAACGAAGCGCAATATAACGATTTTTTTATAAAGTACCTACCTAACATTATTTTGGCTTACTATGTCACCCCAACGATTTATCACCTCACCTTTCCGAACACCCTGTGTGTACTCGTTTATGATTCCCCTTACTAACCAAAACTTTTCGATGATTAATTTACTTGTTCTAAGAAATTAACTTAAAAAAGTTTTAATAAACAATGTATTAGGTATACTATAGAAAAGAGTCAAAGATAAATTTTTAAGTTGTAAGATTATTTTTATTATTAAAATAAAATTTGCTTTTTGATATTTTTCATCTTTAAAAAAAATTCACACACATTGCGGACAAACACTTAGAGCTAATAGCAAAAAAATTTTGCTTTTGAAAAGTACCTTGATAAAATCTTAAACTTTAATATTGTAGCAATGCTCCTAATAATAATTAATTGATATATTTTTTTTTAGTATTTAAATGCAATTTTTTTGGAACGCAATGCGTAAAATTTTTGAAAATCTAGTTTATGGAGTATAGTATGCATTAGTTCGTACCTTTCTTTTTGATCAATTTCTTGATTTAGTTGCTTGCTTTTTACTCTTAATTTTTCTAAGTTTTGAGCTGCCGATGCTACTGCCCGTTTCAGAGTGTGAGACTATAAAATAAAATGTTGTTAAGCATATGGGCCATATGAATAAAAAGAAGCAAATGCTTATACTTATAAAATTTGAAGTAAATGCTTTTGCTTCTAAGTATAAGCAAATGCTTTTACTATATTTTTCTATGTCATGAGCATTTGCTTATACTTATAAGCAAAAGCATTTACTTAAAATTTAAAAAGTATAAGCATTTGCTTACTTTTATTCATATGGCCCAATGCTATTTTTAAATTAGTACTTTTCTTTAAACACTGTATAAAATGCAAGAAAATTTAAAAAAATCAAATTAAATTATGTTCGAAAATGCTTTCTTGCGAGATACAGGTTGTTGAAATTTTAAGAAAAAAATGTCTTTTTTATCATAACTTTCCGACCACTCCAGATATTTCCACAAATTTTAGTACACTTCCTTTGACCAATACATTACATTAATTTTGACGCCATGTCATTTTGTGTTTTGTTTGTACATTTTATGTATAAATAAATGTAATTTGAAATAAAGTAAATAAATAAAATTAATTAATTGTTGTAATTAAAAAAATAACAGTGGCGTCCAAACAAGATTTGTATTGATTTTTTTTTGAAGGAATAAATAGCACGCCACTGCTTTTTCTTTGAATCAATAATTATTTTTAAAATACCCATTAACTTTGGGCTTAATTAGGTATTTTCCGTACGACGAACGGTTTTCGTTTAAAAAACTAAAAGCCTTTTGGATACATGGCAAAATCGCTAAAATCTGATATGGTGTTTTGTATGTAAAATTTAGAATGGAGGGTTAATTTTCTTTGATTTTAAATTCGTTTTTGTCTAATTCGTATTAAAAAAGGTCAGATACTTACATTACTACAATTTCATTGTTATTAAAAAGTTATTGCTCTTAGGACGCTATTACACTTTTTGCCATGCATCAACATGTGTTTTACTTTTTTAAACGAAAACCTTCGTCGTACGATAAAATATCAGGAGATCAAATAAACCCCAAAGTAATACTCAATAATAATATTGATTTTAAAAAAGCAGTGGCGTACTATTTTCTCTTTAAAAAAATCAATACAAATCACATTTTTTTTTAAATTTTCCCGAATCCGAGCAAGTATCAGCAATTTCGGACATAATTTTATTTAAAAAAATCTTTTTTCTTGCAGCCCAAAAATAAGCATTTCTTAAAACACACAATATTAAAAAAATGGTGAAGGTATATTTAATTCAAAACATATCCTCAAAATTTTTGACAGTTCTGTATAATGGAAACCTATATAATTTTTTAAATACATGTCCATGTAAGGCAAGTTAATCAGATATGTAATTTTTAATAATATAGAATGTACCAAAAAATTGGAAATACTTAGAATAAAAAAATAAAAATAACATTATACAGAGAGATGTTTTTTTAAAGAAATCATAGCTTTGGTCATAATTTTTCGGCAACCTTACGATACCCATCTTTAAATACTATTTTAAATATAAAACAGTTTTTATCCGGTAAACAGATGTTTAAAAGAGCTACAGTTTTTAACAAAGATATAACCTATTTATACTTTCTATTTACGTATTTTTACAAAATATAATAGCATTTAATATACCATCTTTACCTCACTTATGATTATAAATAAGTTTTGCTCTAAATCATTAAGTTCTCGCCGCATTCTAGAATGCAAAGAACTTAGTTTTTCTATTTCTAACTCGGCATCATGATTATTTTTAATTTCATTTTTTAGCATTGCATTTTGTTCTTCCAAGTGCTCCTGTTCTTTTTCCAAAACTCGTTGCGCCTCCATGATATGTTCCTGTTCGGTACTAATGTCCGCATCTCTTTGCTGTAGCATTTTCACAGTGTCTTTCCATTGTCTAATTAATGATTCTCGCTCACATATTTGCTGTTTTATTGCTTTTCCTAAAATAAAAATGATGTAAATTTAAACATTTGCTTATTTATTATATTTTTATGCAAAAAGCATATCAAAACACAATTTTGTATTTATTTAACATGCAACGTTAACATATTAAATAAATAATAGAACCTATATGAAAAATACATCTTGCTGTACTATAAACAATATAAACATATACAGAGTGTCCCAACTCTATTCATACACTAAAAATCTTCGTACAAGATACCTGTACAAAATATAAAATTAACTTAAGATAAAAAAGGTTTCTTTAAATACACCTATTTTATATGGATGGTGAAGGGGAGGATAACCATCTTTTATGGCGGACAAGTTGAAAAAGTGGCAATCGGAATGTAGCAAGTTGGGATGGCGCCACAGTAGCCAGTGGAGGGATTTTGGTATTTCTTTCCTTTTTTATTTTGTATCTATCTGTCCTTTTTCATTTTGTATCTCACTCTAATAATTCATGCTCATTGGTTAAAAAATCTCCTCTGGCTACTGTAGCGCCACCTTAAGTTGCTCCTTTCGACGGACACTTTTTAAAACATTCAGATGGTTATCCTCCCCTCCACCATCCATACTATTTTATTAACAGTATAACTTAATATACAAGGTATATCAAAAACAGAATTTTCATTGTGAAGTAGGTTGTTTTTAAAATGAGTAGTGAATATGTGAGAGTGCCTTCTTCTCCTCCTCCTCATTTTGCGGCTGATTTAACTCCTCATTTTGCGGCCAATTTGACTCCTCATTTTGCGGCTGATTTTGCCTCCTCATTTTGCGGCTGATTTTTTGTTTAGAAACGAATTTTACAGTATATTATTTTTCTTATTGTACCAATTACCCCTTTCTTTATCATTTAAAGAATGAAAGATTTGATGCAAAACTATTTAACCTTAATTTAAAGTTTAAAAATAGTATAGTAAGCAACGTTATAGTTTAAAGAAAGTTATGAAAACAAAAGTTTTAGATCAGAAAAATACATTTGAAATTCCCATATGTTTTCACGAAATCAAAGAAGAAAAAGTGATTACAACTACTAAGTGTTCTCGTAATCATTGTTTAGAGTGTATTAAACAGTGGTCACAAAAAAATTATTTATGTCCGATATGTAAAGTTGTATATGAGTGGGTAATATTTAGGGAAACAGCAGAAGTTATTAATGTCCATGATTTAATACCAAATTCAATCGATAATCTTGCAGGAGATTTTTTTATAGAAATCACATATGCATTAGTTTCATTGTAAAATACACATACTTACACATCCCCCCTTTCCACTTCTTCTTTTGTATCATATAAAAGAGCAAAGCAGCTCACTTTATTTTAGTTTTAAATTTACAGAGAACCACTTCAAATATAACAATAATTCGACTTTGCTGCATTTGCAGAAGTTTTTAGAGTGTTCGACTTTCACAACTTCAACAAAATAGACATTAATGTCTTGAAACATTTAGAAGATTATGATATTAACCCCAGCGCTTCTGTTAAAGCTGAAGCGGGCGATTTGGATCAAGAAGAGGAAGAAGATGCTTCTGCCACTGCAAGTGTAAAATTACTTCTAGCTTATGGTGAAAATTTTATGGAGAAAGTGTTTTGTGTCGTGCAAAATTATGTGGTAGTAAAAATTCTTCCACACTTTGAAACGAACCAATTGTGTTAATATTGCTACTTTTCAAAACAATTTAGTGTTTCGTATGAACAGTCTCATACACATGTTAATATGCATTTAGAAAGACAGTTTATTCATAGTAATAATGAATAATGCAAATAATTTATATTTAATAAAATATGAACTCTTAAAATTTAAAACTTAGTCCTGTGTTTTTTTACCTTATCTGTAGCAAACGTAATTTATCTTTAAATATTCTTTTTAAACCTTGGAATTTTTTATAAGGGTTTATGGATGGTGGAGGGAGGATAACCATCTGAATGTTTTAAAAAGTGTCCGTCGAAAGGAGCAACTTAAGGTGGCGCCACCGTAGCCAGAGGAGATTTTTTAACCAATGAGCATGAATTATTAGAGTGAGCTACAAAATGAAAAAGGACAGATAGATACAAAATAAAAAATGAAAGAAATACCAAAATCCCTCCACTGGCTACTGTGGCGCCATCCCAATTTGCTACATTCCGATGGCCACTTTTTCAACTTTTCCGCCATAAAAGATGGTTATCCTCCCCTCCACCATCCATATAAGGGTTTAAATAAAAATTGTTAAAAATGGTGCCAAACTTCATAATAAAATATAAAAAATATATATCTATAGAATAGAGAAAGTTTATTTATTAAAAAAAAAATACAGAAAAAACTACCCTAATTAATTTTTAACAGTATATTAATAAAATATTTTAGCAGCATCAATGTTAATTTAGAAAGAAAAGAAAATTGGTGAAAAAGTATATTTATTAAAAATTAAAAAAATATATATCTATTTCCTAATTACATCAACTAGCTAGTTACCCTATTAACACTAAAAATTATTGTCTCCAAACATCTTTAAACTATTGTCACTAAATGATCACGCAATCGTTAGTATGGCTTTTAAGTGCGCATGATCGTCCACCCGTCCATCGTGTACTGCGCGCGGTCATAAAAATCCGAAAAATGCCTCTTGCCTCTGCGGATCTAAATGTAGGTTATCTATGGATTTATTGCACCGGCAACAATCCTAATATTGTTTCCGTTCAACCGGTAAAATGGACCATTGAAATACGCGGGCATTTGCTGCTCTTGATTCATTTCAAAGAGAAGCTTAAACTCAACTTTAACTTAGGATTGTAGAGAATATACTCTGATTGCTTAAAACATCTCCTTTTAACTAAGAAACTTCACTCTACCTATTCTTTATGCCCTTCCCATGCGCCAAAAGACTCAATCTACACTCGACTTAACTTTGATAAACCTGCGTGAACCCTTCCCCCTTTTTCACCTCCCCAGAGCTGCTAATCATTTGCCACCATGGTGCGCATAATTTACTTTATTCCATATGCGCCAAATTTCAATTTTTTTATTCGACTTTTTAATGTGTGGATTTTTATGCGCACTACCAGTCATTATTATTAGGACCTTTAGTGGGAAAAAAATAAAACATTTTTTCAAAACCTACCCTCTGTCTCACAGCCTAATGATTTTTTGTCTTTTTCGTCATATTGCTTTCCCATATCATCCTTCTCTTGATCGTATTGGAATATACAGTTACCATGGAAGGCTTCGCGCCAAAGGACTCAGTCCACACCCCGCTAGACCCCCAAACCCGCAAATATATGAAAGGTCATTGACCTATGGAGTGGACTTAAAAATGCAGACGTTCACTATTCAAAAAGAAAAAAACCCAAAAACAAACCGGTGTGGGAAGTTTGGTGGAGTTAAAACAGGTCATCACTCGTATAAAAGCATTTGGAGTTCAGTCTCGATATTGTGGTCTGTGGTATTCGGATCACTTATGTCTTTTCACGTATTTTTACTGCTTTTTAATTTCTTTTATAATGTTCCAAAATCAAAGTGTTTTTGCCATCACCTGTGAAAATACAGAAAATATTAAGGTAAGGTTTCGTATGTTAACCAAGATTACCGATCGGTAAAGAGCGGTTTGACAGCGGTAATACCGGTAACATCGAAATGTTAAGAAACCGCGTTTCATAATCTAACCAGATTTCATAAATGGTAAGTTTACGGAACGGAAACCGAAAAAACCAATAACCGTGGTTAACTTACGGAACGTCACCTTAGTTTGTGCCTACCGAGTGTTGATCTGTGTGTAAGAAGAAGGTAACATATTAAATTCTGATTACTTCTTAGACCAAAATATTGACACAAATATTGAGCAAATTGATGAAGACTTTTGAACGATTTATTTAAAAACAATAACTATTTAGGACTCCTTAATAGTCAATCAAAAATATCGACAACAATATCAATGGACGACGAGGACTCACTTGACAACATGGACCTACAAACAAGACTGAACAGAATTATTTAATTCTTTTGACTATGACAACTGTGAGCATATGGTTGGAAAAAAGAGGCTTTCTTTCAAAAAATCGCCAGTAAAAAATGTAAGAGAAGCTTCACCTCAACCCTCTACTAGTATGTTAAATATACCCTCCACTAGTTCCATTCAAAATTTAAAAACACACGCTCATTCGACATTCGAAGGTTCTAAAGTTATTTACTTTCTTCACAGGACGACAAAAAATTGTCAGTAAAAATCTAAGAGAGGTTTTACCTTAACCCTCTACTAGTATGTTAAATATACCCTCCACTAGTTCTTTCAAAATTTAAAAACTCCAACCCATTCGACTAGTAAAGGTTTCCAAAATTTTTTACCATTTTTACAGTACGATAAAAAAATTCAGTAAAAAATGTAAGAGAGGCTTTACCTCAACCCCTATTAGTATGTTAAAGATGCCGTCCACTAGTTCTTTTCAAAATTTAAAAACGCAAGCCCATTTGACTAGTACAGGGTTCCAAAATTATTTACTTTCCTCTCAGTACGAAAATATTACATAGGAGGATAACGACCACAAATTAATTAATTTTTTAGATGAAAGCTCCGACTGCGACGAGTTACCTTGTAGGCAAAAACCATCCAATTTTCCATTTGTGTATTTAAAACCTCGATCTCCTTGTTATAATTTTGACACTCCTTTACCATTCCTTCCAAGTGACGACAGAAACGATTTAATACCATGACACCTCCTTCTGTTAGGCTAAACACTACCTCACCATTTGATGAAAGTAATGAGTCGTTTTTCTAAAGGTTCTAGTACCACAAATTCTCCTAATCCCGATTTTAGTCATCACCCTTCTATTGTGCAGGCGGACACAGACGACACTGACGATTTAATACCATGTGGTCAAAAAACACCGCCTTCCTTTAGACTAAACACTCCCTCACCATTTGACGAAAAAAATTAAGCAATACCACACAATGATTTCATATTCTTTAAATCATTGATACTACATAGTAGGTTTTCTGAAAGCTTAAGTAGCAAAAATTATCCCAATCACAATTCTAGTCGTTTACCTTCTCCCATGCATACAGACCAACAAACACACTCACCAACACTTCTTTTCGGATAAAAAATAAGAATTCTTAAAGCAAGAATGAAGTCCCTTAGTTTTGCCGTAAATAATATTACAGATAATAAAATTATTTTTAAATTGAAAAATATGAAAGATTAAAATTTGTATTTTCACAATTGGGTGATAGCATTAATAATATTTAAAAAATGTTCAAACTTTTAATTTAATTTGGCTGAAGGGAGGGGACTCTTTTATTCCATATTTAAGATAGGTTTTTTTTAATTTCGTTTCATTAGTTGATCTGAAAAGGTAGTGACAAAAAGAGACTAGCTTAGTATATACTAATTAAAAGTGACAAAAAGAAACTGGCTTAGTATTTATTAGTTAAAAATGGATTGTGTAAATTGAGAAAAAGTATTTACTAGAAAAGATAACTTATTACGACATCTGAAAATTTGTGGAAAAAACTCCAAGGGGGACAAATTAATAACAAACACTGTTTATTGTTCCCAAAGTAAAAAAATATGTACAAAAGAAGTCATGGAGTGGTCATTTACGTTGAAACTTGCATAAAGACAATAGTTGTATTTAAAAAGGCAGTGGTGTTGAGATTATTAAATCAGCATTTTAAGAAAAAATTATCTCCTATAGAAGTCGTGCTCTAGAAATGTATGTGAATAATACAATTTTTTCAATCGCTATTCTTTAAAAATTGTTAATTTGATTGAAGCAGAAACACACAAACACACCTGTATTAAATTAAACATCGGACTTTTTGGCTATTATTTTTGTGAAACATCACAAGCTCATGAAGTAAAATCTTTCAACACATTATTTCAAGTGGTATGCAGAGGTTCCAATATAGAAGATATTTTATTTTAAAAAAATGACAAAACTTAAAAAACTAAACTAAACCGAACTTAAAAAACTAAACTATGAATATACGAATGTCTGTCACATATGTAACAAAATTATTGGAAATAATGACAAGGTTGCAGATCATTGTCATTTAACTGGCAAATTTAAAGGTGTAGCTCATTCAATATGCAACCTAAATTTTAAAATACCCAGTTTTATTCCTGGTATATTCAACAATTTAAAAAATTGCGATTTACACTTAATTATTAAAAAACTGTGTCAAAATAATGAGAAAATTAGTGTTATAGCTAAAAATAAAGAAAAATATATTTCTTTTGAAAAATTAATTGAGTTTGATACCTATATGGATAAAGCTTCAAAAACCTTAGAGATTTTTGGATTATTTCTTTAAGTAAAGAAATAAAAAAATTATAGGCATTTAAAATGTGGAAAAGTTAGATTGGACGCACTGTACCTGTTCTCTCAATAATCATTTCACAGCTATGGAGCTCGCAAACAATTTTTCTGACAGTCTGAGTTTTGGCGTCATAATCGGCTTGCAAAAATTGTCTCCTTGCTTCTAGATCGTTAAAACGCCTTTCATCTTCCTTGGAAAATTTTTTGATCATTTCATTATCATCGTCTCGTTTTTTAAGTGCTTCCTCCCATGCCTTTAGTGCTTCAATATCCCATCCAGTTTCTTGTTTTAATTTATCTACCTTAAAAGTAAAAATCCAAAAGAAAAATGAGATAAAAACAAAATATTAACAAAGAGAAACACTATATGCTTATTTAACACACATGTAATTAACAACAAAAATTAAAAAAAACCTATTTAGGACAAACAATATCTAAATATACTACCCAAAGTGATAGGGTTTTGGTTAAATTTAATGTGAAAATATCGCCACCGTATAAAATAATTAATTCTTTTTAAACTTAGAATGGCTGCAGCTCGGGGGTGCCTTTTAGAAAAAAAACTCTTATTTTTACCTTAAACATATTTCTTTTAAATTTTAAAACAGCCTGTATGGCTCTACTGTTTTATCCAAAAATAATCCTACTTCGTCATCATAATTTCATAATCTGATTACTTCATACTGAGAAAAATACCTAGTAAGTAACTATGTTTACTAACTTATTAAACTAATAAAATATTTTTTTTATTGTGGTAACGAGAACTGACTTTTTAAACCAATATATTACTAAAAATCTATTTACAACATACAACAGCAAGTGTATGCACTTTTTACAATTCATTCACTCTTTCAAAAGTCGTTTGAAAATGACATAGTATGTCGAAACTGCAGGAACGCAAAAAGCAAAATAAAATTTGTGACAAAATTACAAAGTAAATTTGTGTTATTTATTACATTCTACGTAAAAATGTATTGTCACAAAGTAACGGACAACTCAATAGATTCTTTAAATTAAAAGTTGTTGTTTAATCTCCTAACTAAAAGCTTCAAACAGCGAACGGACACAGAAACGTCAATCTATAAATCCATCTTAATAATTAAAACTACAGTTTAATAGACTAGGTTGTATGGGCGCCAATGTATCAAAAATTATTCTTATTATTTTTTTGACAGAATCTTGTTCAGAATAAAATGCTGATTACGATGATCCATGATGCCAGCTCTAAATTTGGTCAGATTTTTTTTAAATCGCAATTTTTTTAACAATTAGGGGCTGTTCAATTATTACGTAAGCACTAAAGGGGGCGGGGGTCCTAGTTTTCCCTATTTTTTATGACATGGGTGATTGAAGCTCTAGATGGTGATTACGTCAACAGCAGCTTTTTACCGTTTTACACATATGGCAACCCAACCACACAATGGGGAGCATTCCGGAGTACTCAGCCGCTGGGTAAGCGGTGTGTCAAAATTGTGAAAATAAACCAATAATGGGTGGATTTATTTTTATAGTTTAGACACTCCGCTTGACCAGCTGGTAAGCAGCTGAGTACTCCTGACTGCGCCCATGCTTTAAAAAGATACACATTTTCTGTAATTTTCACGAATAATAAATACGTTTAGGTACTCGCTTAGAACCGAGTATGAATTACTGCGCGCAATGTCGAAATATAGTTTCAAAGAGATAAATCCAAGTTACTCCAAAAATTTTTGAAAGTTTTAAAAAATCACATTTAAATTATAAGTGAAGTCCTACAAGAAATTTAATATTATTTTAAAAAAATTGTAGAATAATTTTGCAATTAGTGGACTAAGACTAAATCTAATCTATTATGATTTTTTTATTAGGTGAGTGTTAAAACCATTTTAGGTATAAGTACTAGAACTGAGAAATCTTGGTTCTTGAGTTTGGACCGCGTCAAATTGAAATCGTTTACCGATTCTTTGCCATCAATTGCTCACGGCATCTTCAGGGATGGGTCTTTACTCTGCACACATTAATATACAAACCAAAAATTTTAAAAACGTTTGTTTTGTTCCTAGTTAATATTACTTAATATTGTAATATTTGTTTGTTTAAATGAATACTTTTGTGCGTTAAAGTCCTTTATCCTAAGCCTATTTTCTTATTTCTAGAATTATAACTGCTGCTTATAAAATAATAAAATAGACGAAATACATGAAAAGAAAAGTGCATATACAAATGTTTACGTAAGCATAGGGGGGTAAGGCTTTTGGTTACTTTTGATGACATGGGAAAGGAGGGGGATAATAATTGTAATAAATCTGCTTACGTAATACTTAAACGACATCTTAAGAAAAAAAAATGCCTTAAATAAAATTTTATATAATTTTTTGACTAATTTTCTACCAAAAACGACTCCTTATATTTTTTTGAAAATTCATATTTATCAACTTAGGTATATTCATTTCAACAATTGAAAATGAGCAATTGGGCCCAACTTTACCATTTAATAAATAATGTATTAAAGTATGGAAAATTTCACATAATGAATATTTTCATAGAATCATCGAACTTTTAATAACAATTGTAGAGTAAACGATTTGACAATTTTGATTTTCTAAATATTGTTTTTAATTTCTTGGCCTATCTGGGTACTGTTTATATGGTGACCATAACATACAGGAAAAGGGTAAAAATTTTTGGGGGTTAAAGACAAGAAAATACGCTTTTTTAAGAAATCAAAAACAAAATTTAGAAATTTAAAATTGTCAAATCGCTTACTCTACAATCATTGGCGCAATTTGGGGGTTAGGGGGCTTAGCCCTTTCAAGAAGGCAATTAGCCGCCCCATAATTATTGAACATTTAATATACAGGGTGTCTATGACGATCTAACCCAACTTACCTTAGTCAAAAAGTGGATGATTTCGGAGATACAGGATGTTAAAAATTATATTGGTTTTAGTTTTTCATAAATAATTTTGTTAATAATAGGTGTATTGTCGCAATATTTGGCTAAGAGGGGTTTTAAAAGGTAAAAAACAAGAATCTGTTATCAATTTTATTAATAACTTTAGGGAGAGCCACTCTGTATGTCACTTTTAAATAAAAATTGTTATTCTTCGACATTTTTTCCATTAAAAAAGTGGTGGAAAATTAGTTAAAAAATTGCGGTTTAAAAAAATTCTGACCAAAATTTGAGCTGGCATCATAGATCGTCGTAATCAGCATTTTATTCTGAACATGATTTTGCAAAAAAATTCCATGAGAATAATTTTTGATACATTGGCACTCATATGACCTGGTCTATAAATGAATTATAACATTTTTTCTTCAATTTTTATAACATGTGCAATACAATTGGACCAGTTTTCTTCATTTATTTCACTAACTTTTTAGCTTTTTGAGCAGCACCTGAACATCATTTATTTTAAATGTGGTATTATGTCTTGACACGTAATTTTTACTTGTGCCCACATTTACTTTATCAAATTGTCTTCAATGTTTATTTCTTTTCCAAAAGTCATCGGATAATATCAGAGAACTGAAAGAACTAAAAAACTGACCCCCATAAGCGCCTGTGTAATGTTCTCTTTAGAGGTATGTGGATAATATCTGCTTCTTTCCGTGAACTAGTCGGTAATTTTTCATTTGGCGTTGTTCATAACGATTACAGAACCTCTGCTTTTTTCCGTGAACTAGTCGGTAATTTTTCATTTGGCGTTGTTCATAACGATTACAGAACCTCTGCTTTTTTCCGTGAACTAGTCGGTAATTTTTCATTTGGCGTTGTTCATAACGATTACAGAACCTCTGCTTTTTTCCGTGAACTAGTCGGTAATTTTTCATTTGGCGTTGTTCATAACGATTACAAAACCTCTGCTTTTTTCCGTGAACTAGTCGGTAATTTTTCATTTGGCGTTGTTCATAACGATTACAGAACCTGGGGTACCAGATCCAGCATTTGTTCGAAAAATCTTTAAATACGATTTTGTTTATTCCTTCATGATAATCAATTGTACCGGGTGTCGAGTTATAAATTTACACCCCCTTAACTTTATTATTTTGTATCGTACAAAATAATTAAAAATATCAGTTTATTGGAGTAATTCTGTAGTTTTCGAGTTAGTAATTAGATTTTTATTATCTCTTAAGATGTACAGGATACGACAAAAATTTTGATTTTTTCACATGGAACACCCTATATACGCGTGTCTTCGGAAGTTCTTACCAAATGGATTTTTTTTATTATTAACTTTACGACAAAAAGTGTATTTAAAAAAAAGTCCTGCTTGATGAGAAAATAAATTTTCACAAAAATATTTGACAGTTAGATGTACAGGGTGGCTTAAAAATAACTGGTTTCCAAATTAAAATAAGGGTTATTTCCTATCTACGGTACCAAACTTTAAAGGGGATTTCTTATGTCATTTTATGAAAAAATCTTTTCATAAACATATGGTGGAGTTGCTTTGTTTCTGAGATATTAATTATGTTAATTATTTTATAATTATTATTAGTTAATTATTTTTATAGTTTTTTTAATATCTTAAATACGAAACCAGATACAAAAAAAACTTTACTAAAAGTTATATTTTTATTTTCTTAAAAAAATAAAAACTACATAAAAAGCCAGTGGCGTACATTTTTCTCTCAATAATATTGGCTGTCGGGCCCACTGTACGCCACTGGCTTTTATGTTTTTTCCTATAAAGCAACTAAAAATGTAGCTTTTTAGTGTAGTCCATTTTTGTATCTGGCTTCGTATTTAAGGTATATTAAAAAATACTTTCAAAAAAATTTTAACGCCCGGTATCTCAGTAACGAAGCATCTCCGGACATATGTTTTCAAGAACTTTTCTTCATAAAATGAGATAAGAAATTACCCTTTAAAGTTTGGGACCTTAATTAGGAAATAACCCTTATTGTAATTTGGAAATAAGTCAGTTTTAAGCCACCCTGTACATCCAACCTTCAAATATTTTTGTGAAAATGTATTTTCTCATCAAGCAGGTCTTTTTATGAAGAGACATTTTTTTGTGAAGTTATTAATTAAAAAGTTTCCCGTTTGGTAAGAACTTCCAAAGACACGCTGTATTATTTTACCATTAAAAAGACTTTTTAAAACCCTTTAAAAAAATATCACATTTCATATACCTATGTCAATTAGTTTACGAAATATGACCATGCAAATCTGATAAATAATTTTTTTTATATTTTAACTTATAAAAGAAATAAAAACGCCATTTTGTTAGGATGATTCTGAAGTATCTGTATCTTTTAATAGACTTATTTTTTCTCTTAAGATATACAGGGTACGACAAAAGTATGATTTTTTTAAATGGAACACCCTGTATATTAAATCACCATTTAAAAAATAATTTAAAGAGCGTTACAAAAATACCATATTATATGGGTATATCTTTCATGGTTTTGGAAATATGGCCATAAATAAAATTATTGGGCAATTATTTCCATAATATAACCTATACCTACATAGGTAATCGAAATTTACACTTATTCTTTAGATTTGCATGACCATATTTCCGAAACTGATGCAGATAAATATATCAAATGAAGTATTTTTTTTAAGTTCTTAAAAAGATCTTTTTATAAGTAATATAATATAGAGGGTGTTCCATTTAAAAAATCATACTTTTTGTGTTACCCTGTACCTATATTTTAAGAGACATTAAAAATAATGTTACAGACAAAAAAAATGTGTTAAGGTTAGATAATTTTAGAAAGTTGGGATCATTTAATTTAGTTTGTTAATTTATTTAAATAGTTAGTTTTTCCAAGTTCTTTCATCAGTTTCGAAGGTTTCCAAAACGCCCGAATTATCCATTCAGAACTTTTATGCCATCCTGTACTATAGAATTTTCGCGATATTTCTAGATCATTCTCCACTCTTCCATCATACTATAAAAAAGGCGACGGAAACCTCCGAGTGGAGTAGTATAGTTTCGATTTTTGTAGTGTTTATTTCGAGACATTGACAAGTTAAGATTTGTCGTTATTGTAACCATAGTTACGTTCAGTTGTTAATAAAAGGTATAAAAACGAAGAGGTGTTTTTATACGAGGTGATCCGGAACAATGGTTGCTTCAGTTCAAGAACCCTGAAGGTAGCACGATGGCTACAACGTATTCAAGAATACGACTTTAAAATTGAACATCGAAAAGGGCTGAAGACGAGAAGAGCAAGAAGATCCCGATGAATTTCATTGCCAAAGAACATGTCTCCAGTGCTCTCAAGAATGGAACCGTAAGATTTTGGCAAAAGAACAATTAGAAGATCCAGATCTTGGAGACATTGTTAAACTTAAGACAGAAAATTTTGAAAGGCCACCATATCAGCAAATAGCTTCAAAGTCTCCAAGACAAAGGTTACTGGGGCATATGGGACTCTTTGGTTATTAAAGATGGCCTATTACAAAGGGTCTAGGAAAGTTCTGACGGCAAAATCCATAAACATCAAATAACCATGCCAACCAAAAGGTTTCCTGAAGTATTGCAAGCCTTGCATAATGGTGTAGGAGGTGGCCATTTCGGAATTATGAAGACTCTTAAAAGGTTCAAGAAAGGTTCTACTGGCTGGGAAGTGGTGCAGATGTACAAGACTTGTGCAGAATGTGTAAGGACTGCGTTTTCAGCAAGGGACCGAAAACACGAAGCCATGGAAAGATGAAGCAATACAATGTAGGGGCACCTTTTGAGATAATTGCCATAAACTTAGCAGGACAATTTTCAGTTAATAAATCCGGGAATCGCTATATCTTGGTAGCAATGGATTACTTTAGAAAATGGCCTAAAGTCTACGCAATACCAACTCAAGAAGCTCAGACTGTTGCAGAAGTACTTTTTCAAAAATGGATTTGTCGCTATGGAGTACTAAGAGAAATATACAGCAGGAATGGAGGAAATAAGTACACTAATTAAAAAAATATGGAAGAAATATAGACGAGCCAAGAATCCCCAAAAGAGAACATAAAGAATAGTCAAGAATCCCTAAAAGAAGACATAAAGACCAGTCAAGAATTGATGAAAGAAGACCTAAAAAGAGAAATGAAGACCAGCCAAGATTTGATGAAGGAAGACCTAAAAAGTGAAATGCAGACCAACCAAGAAGAAATAAAGAGAATTCAAAAAGAAATAAAGCGTGAAATTAAACTTAGTCAAGCCGAAATGAGACAACAGATTGAGAAAATCCAAAAAGACATTAAAAAGAGCCAAGAATTAATGAAACAAGAACTAAAAGAAAAGATGGTGAAGATTTGAGAAAAAAAAGGGAATTTCATTAATGCCAAGATGAAATGAGAAAAAAAAATGTTGCTTAAATCAAACCTTACTAAACAAGATGTCCAAGAAAAAATATCCAACAGACTGTACAGTTAGTTCAAGGTCTAGCATAGATAGCTAGTACAGGGGTTGCTTCAGAATGTGGTACTCCAAGAACTTTTATGAAAGCCCAAACTTTTGATGGAAAGGTACCTGCGACAATTCGAAGCTGTTGCCACCGGCAATAGTTGGAATTTATCAGAGAAGGCACGCGCACATCTATTAAGCCGTCGACTCCAGAACACCATGTGATCTTCAGAGTAGTCAATCAGCCGCAGATACCTGGGGACCGTCGTCATAGAATTCATACTTTAAGCTGCTTTTAGACTCCGCTGAGTTTGTTATCGAGGTGCCTTGTGAGGAACGTCATGCCACAACCAAATTAAGAAGATTCCAGTGTTTTATTTTTGTTTAGCTTTAAATTTCAGGATTGCAAGTAGGCTGATACTTAGTATCGGCTACATAGAAATCGTAAACAACTGGTAATCAGAGAGGCCGTAAGATTTTCCGTCGGTATGCAACCTTTTAAAGGTAAAACACGGAAGAAAGGCGGCCGTCAACATTGTACAACGTTGGCAAGGCGCATTCTTCGTGGGTGATGGCGTAAATCTGCAGGACGTAGGGGAATTACTTGGACGACGGTGGTATCAGGAAATGCTGATAACTTAGAAGCTTGAGGAAAGTAACAGAAGGAAGAGGACGACGTACAGGAACGAAAGAGGTAAGAATCAGAGTTGGCAAGTGGCAGGATTCTGGGGAAGGGCCAAAAAGGGTCACAGATAAAAAACTTAAGTTGCTGAATACGCAAGTGCAATTTACCACGGCAATATCAGAGGCTTTTAGAGACCCGAAAATTGTATTATAGCTAGCGCCCAGCTACGCCAGTGAAGATACCGAAAACCCTGGACTGTTCCTCCAGAACACAGAATGGCACTGCCAACGGATGAAAATACCACAGGCAAAATGGAACGTTGTGGCGAACAAAGAAATGGAGAATTTGTACAAGAATGTTACCAAGGACCACGGAGCAAGAAATAGTGCCAATCGTTTTGGGAAGGCTAAGAGGCGAATTACGGGCAGCACTCAGAGCTTTTCAATGCAAAGATATGAACGCTCTAATTAAAGCTGCCGTGCAACTAGAAGAAGACTGGAACTTGATCAATAAGGAACAGGAGGCGCTTAACGAAAAAATTAAAAAACAAAATGAGCGGTATGGCAAGTGCAAAGGTACAATGCCAATAACAGAAATGTCACAAAAAGGGTCACCGATAAAAAAAACTTAAGTTGCTGAATACGCAAGTGCTCGGAGGCGCAAAACAACACTAACAAGGCTTGTTTGTAGCTACCAGGAGATAGCAGTGAGGTGGCAAGTCAGGGGACTTGTCAGGGTGGCTCAGAACGCATCCAAATCTGGGACCGCGTTTGCCAACAACCTAGGGAACTCAGCAGACTCGGGAATGCATCAGGAAAGGAGACAGAAGTGATTGTCAACCAAAGGTGGGGTGGCAAGTCAGGGGACTTCGCGGTAAAGTCGGAAACGGATGCAGGGAGTCAGGGTGCTGTAGTATAGCCCTAGGTGGGTTGCCAACGCCGAAGCAAGTTTCGGAGGCTCGAGGGAGCTCAGCTGAAGGCGTCAAAAGTCGCTGTAAGGTTCTAGGACTAGCAACTAAAGTAAACGGAAGAAACAGGGAAAGGGTTTTGCTAACGCCCTTAAGGGATCAAGAGGGGTTGCCGACCGCATAGGTGCAAGATGAAGAGTTCCCGCAACTATTAACCCCGCAAATCTCATAGAGTGAGCCAGAACGCTGGCAACTTAGAAAAGGAAAAGAAAAGAGACACAATGGGGACAGGACTGTCACGTACGCCAGTAAAGACGGTCCTACCGCCCAGGGAACCGAAGGAGAACGTGCCGCCGCAGGAATTACTCCTGTGGCCGACACACCCGCTACCAATTATCTCAACGTCGCTGTCGGGAGTCTCATAGGGCCTGCAAATGAGCTAGCCGGAATCGCAGACAACGAGGGAGGCCGTCCGGTGACACAGGATACCGGGACTATTCCAAAACTAGGAAAGAGCGATGTTACAGATAACAGAATTTTGATCCGCTGAATTCGAATTTCAAACTTGCTTTTGTGTCGGAAGTGATGATAAGTTCTTATTAACAATTTATTGTTTACAATGCTCTAGCTCCTAAACTAAAAAAAATAAAAACATTTTTTTTAATAAAATGTATTCTCTTAAAGAAAATCTACAAAATAACGTTTTATTAGCATTGATCTGATTGTTAGCACCAAAGATATGTCAAAATTAGTGCAAAAACATTGCCAAATTTGCAAAAATTACGGCCTTTAGGCAAATTTTTACTTATTACTTGGCTTGATTTTGAGAAAAGAAACTCTGTAATAGCTCAAATTGATGTAAAAATTACCAGCTTTAAAATTAAGTCTAATTTTTATTCAAAATATTATTTATAGCAAAGTTATTACAATTATAAACGGATATTTTTTTATTGAAAAAGGCATATAATTTGTTTAAACGGTTTTTTAGCTACTAAAAGTTTACTTATAGCAAAGCAAGTTACATATTCAAATTGTACGATTCAAGACAAAGAATTTGGTTGATTTATAATTTGTATAATTTAAATATATTTTTTAATATGATAAATCAGTTTTAAAGTGCGAATTATAGTTTCTTGAACCCACCAGATCAGCAGAATTGCACTTATCGATGACCTAGCTAAAAATGCAACATTAGCAATTAATAATATATAAATAGTGGGCTTGTAATAGATTTAAGTTTAGTTCCAATTTATATTGTGTTCTGTTAATAATAAGTATATTGTGTGTAAATTCTAATAAAGGTTTTTTAAAGGTACCTTGTACCTTTACAACCCTTAACCGGCGCAGTCGGTAGAATAGCGGATGAGTCTACCCTTAGATCCTCGTCGTTTTTTAACGTTTATCCGGTAATTTTTGAGAATTTATCTTCAAGGAAACAACCTTATAGTTCGCCAACGAAGATTAGTGATAGTGTTTAGTGCCTAAATTTGCAGAAAAATTTACTTTTAATTGCAAATTAATTTAAATAAAGTGTAAGTTAAGTGTTAACTTTAGTTGAAATGCAAAATACCATCATCCTTATAGTGTAAGTAATCTATGTCAGAAGAAAAAAGAAGACTTACTCTCTCAACTTAGTGCCCTTAGTCTCAACGAAGTTTTACCCGTTACCAACCCCCAGACTAAACAAACTACCCCCATCACCATGACCACACACCTGAATTTGACATCAAGAACTTGATCATCGTTCCAGAATCTGATGGCAATCCTAATGAACTTTTCAACTTTATCCAAGCTATTACTCTGCTGCTAAACCACTACTGGAACAGTACTGACGTCAATTGTTTTCAAAACCACATACTATTCTAAGGGATATTAAGCAAATTAAGAGGAAGAGCAAAAGAAGTAATCTCGATTTATGGTTGTCTCAACTGGCATACTCTCAAGGAAACACTCATCCAGAACTTTGGAGACCAAACGAAATGAAAACTCTCTTACCAGAGACCTTGTTAATCTACGTCAGGCCCCTAATGAAACTACACAGCAGTTTCATGAAAAGATTATGAGCCTCCTTAACACCATATTAAACTACGTGGGACTTCACAACAACAATGAAACTGTAAAAGCTAGCAAAAATACCTTCTACCAAAAACAAGCTCTTACCATCTTTCTGGCAGGACTACGGGAACCTCTAGGGTCAACTATTAGAGCCATACGACCAACAGACCTTGCTACTGCCATGAAATATATACAAGAAGAGCACAACATTTGGTATCTCCAGAAAAATACCAGTATTTCTTCTGCACCGATCAGTAGAAATTATTTCCAACCAAACTTCCTTCTGCCTTCCAGTTTCCATCTAGCCAGTGGCGATCATTCGAACCTAGACAGCATGTACAACAACAACCAATCTGGATACCCCCACCATTTAGACCACAAGGGCCACAAACCCCGGTGTTTAGGTCACAACCTCAGCAAAATGTTCTCCCTCGTCACAACCGTTCAATAGACCAAGGCCTGTTATTCAACCCCCTAGATTCCAACCGAGCCAACCTATGAATAGACCAATTCAACATAATGTTTGGGCCAATCCACCTGGACTATCTTACCAACCAAAACCAACACCCATGAGTACTACTTCGAGAGCTGTCACACAAAACAAAGCTCCAGACTTTAGGCCTCCACAACAACCCAACCCCAAGTACACTTTCGAAGAACTTTTTAATATTGAGCAACAAGACGAAGCCTGTCAATACAACCCCTATGGCTACTCAGAAGAAGACGCATGGAACTACAATGACCAAGAAACCCATCATACTTATGATCAAAAATACCCCCAAGTACGAAGCCGAAGAAGTAAATTTTCAAGAAGACCCAAAAACAAACGAAGAAACGTAGTTGAGTTACACAGCTACACGGACAAAAAGGAGCTTCCTTACATATCAATCTCTAATCCACCTCTTAAACTTTTAATCGATACCGGCGCAACAACATCCTTTCTTAATCCAGACATTGCATTTAAGCACTACCGTGATAACATCCGGCACGAACCCTTTGTTGTTACTTCCATATTCCAAAACTACTCGCAGGACTATTGCGCCTAAATCCCTATCTTCTTTGAGTTTAAGTCTAATGCCCAAATCAAATTTAATCTTTTTAAATTTCATCAAACATTCGACGGCCTTGATAATTTAAAGCTCCTAAAAGCTACACTAGATCTGCCATCCTCCAAGCTTTTTACCGAACACTCAGTCTTACCTATTGAATATTATGAAACAAATAAAACTCAATTTTATTCCATTCAACTAGAACCCAATTCAGTAACACAAGTAAGACTTCCTGTAAAACAAACCCAGGGAACAATAATGCTTCCAAGACAAAGACTTTAAGGAGCAACTGTAAGAGAAACTCTCACGACAGCAAGCAATCAACTAGCCTGGACGGAATTAGTCAACACATCCGATGAACCAATACAAATTGCCCTAACAAAACCAATTGAAAGCCGCAAAATTGACCTGGACCAATTCTACTTGTACACGTCTGATATTTTACCTTAAGAATTGCAAAACCAAATAAAATTTGAAGAAATTCCACCCATCCGGACAGATCATCTCAACCCAGAAGAGTAGAAAGCTATAAGAAAATTATGTAAAAAGTTCGCTAGCATATTTCACTATCCAGATTCTCCACTGACTTTCACCAGCCAGATAAAACACCACATCCAAACAAAGATGAAATTCTAGTTTTTACGAGGTCATATCGATACCCACGTGTGCACAAGGAAGAGGTTAAAAGGCAAATATCATCAATGTTGGATCAAGGCATCATACGACCTAGCCAATCACCGTGATCATCACCTATATGGGTAGTGCCAAAAAACCTGACGCCTCTGGAAAGATTAAATGGCGCATTGTAATGGACTACAGAAAGGTCAACGAGAAAACTATTGACGATAGATATCCGATCCCCAACATAACTGACATCTTGGACAAACTTGGCAGATGCCAATACTTCACAACTCTTGACTTGGCGAGTGGATTTCATCAAATCGAAATGGCAGCCGAAGACATTCAGGAAACTGCTTTTAACGTCGAAAATGGCCACTACGAATATGTAAGAATGCCATTTGGATTAAAAATGCACCAGCTACTTTCCAACGAGTAATGGACAACGTACTAAAAGGACTTCAAGGAGTTATCTGCTTGGTATACATGGACGACATCATCATCTTTAGTACGTCACTTCAAGAACACGTGGTTAATCTATCAAAAGTGTTTCAACGTCTGCAAGAAACTGGTTTCAAAATTCAAATTGACAAATGTGAATTCTTGAAAAAGGAAGTTAACTTTTCGGGTCACATCGTCACTCCCGATGGTATAAAACCAAATCCAGACAAAATCAGAGCTATTATGGACTATCCAATTCCTAAAACAGCCAAAGAAATAAGGGGATTTCTCGGTCTTCTTGGCTATTATAGAAAGTTTATTAAAGACTTTGCCAAGATTACAAAGCCACTTACTTCGTGCCTCAAGAAAGATGTCAAAATTGAGCACACTCCGCAGTTTTTAAACTGTATTAAAATTTGTAAAAGTTTGCTTACAAATGAGCCCCTTCTTCAGTATCCAGATTTCTCCAAACCATTTAACCTCACCACAGATGCAAGCAACTTCGCAATTGGCGCCGTTCTTTCACAAGGTCCCGTTGGCAACGACAAACCAATCGCATACGCATCCAGAACTCTAAATGAAACAGAACTTAAGTATTCCACCATTGAGAAGGAAATGTTAGCAATCGTTTGGGCTACAAAGTACTTTAGACCCTATCTGTTTGGCCGAAAATTCAAAATTTTATCAGATCACCGCCCACTTCAATGGTTGTTCTCTCTCAAGGACCCAAATTCCAAACTGGTCAGATGGCGGCTAAAGCTAGAAGAATTTCACTACGAAGTTGTATACAAAAAAGGGAAAGCCAATACCAACGCTGACGCCCTTTCCAGGATAGAAATTCACACAAAAGAAACATTCCAAAAACCTCCAGACCATTTACAATTTCCAACGCTCGACGATCTGGTTAACACCGAAAACAACGGAGCATCACTCTACAACAATCCTGGATCGACCATTGACTTAGTGGAATTGGTAACAAATAATCCTGTAACCACAGTAACACCCGAGGAACTTGACATTATAAAAGAACTTTTGGACGAAGATGATAAAACTAGAGAAAAAGAAAACATCATGGACAACGATGACGAAACCCAACATACAACACAAGAAGATCCTATACAAGGAATACCTATAAGCGAGAAACCACTTAACTGTTATAATAATCAGCTTATCCTTAACACTGTTAACTACAATCCTGCAAAACCAGTAAAAGAACAAATCTTTGCCAACAAAATTCGACTACATGTTCAATTAGGAAAAGATAGCCTACGAAAGGACATTATACACCAACACCAACCAAAGCACTCGAAATAATTCACCTGGACACCTTTCAAGCAGGAGGGCAAAAATTTCTTACCATTATCGACGCCTTTTCCAAATACGGACAGGCATACCCAATAGAAGGATCAAATGCAGTCAATGTTCTTAGTGCCCTAATAACCTTCATCACCCACCATGGAGTCCACACATGATAGTTGCTGACAGTGGAACTGAATTTAAAAATGGCCTTATGCAGGAATTTGTGGATACTCACAAAATTTCGATCCTTTACACCACCCCAGATAATCCACAATCCAATGGAATGATCGAACTATTCCACTCAACAATCATAGAACATCTTAGAATACTGCGGGAAAAGAAGAAATCTCTTGGAGTCAAAGAACAGATGCCTTATGCCATTCTAGGATACAATAACTCCATACACTCCATGACTAACAAGCGACCTATGGATATTTTAAATGGCCATTTAGATGCTCAAGATCCATTTGACGTCGACATTGAGAAAACTCTTATTAACAATTATACGCAGCAACACCGAGAAAAGACGGAAATTATTTTATAAAGAACTTAACGAAAAATTACAAGGCACAAAAGAAAAATACATCGAAAAAAGTAATTGCTACAAGACAAGTTCCTATAACATATCAAACCAAGCACCAAAATATACACCCGAAAAACGATCAAAAGAAATAAACTTCTTCCTAGATTTTCTCCAAAGACAGTTAAAACTGATAACCTCATGACTATTGACACACAAGAGAGAACAGTTCACAAAAAGAACATTAAAAATCATCCTCATAAAACAACTAATACTAAAAATACTTTGCAGATGTACTTTAACCAGAGCCCAAGAAATCCTAATCCAGGAATTAAAGGTCAACCCAGGAATCCTTCCCCTCAAGCTGGACCAAGCAAGGATCCAAACTAGTACACACGACTTCATACACTACTTAGACCTTCAACCAATCGCTGCAGAAGTCAACCTGCTAGAAACACAATACCAAGCTGTCACAGATCCCATCAAAAATGGGCTAAGCCACCCCTATTTTACGAGTCTACATAACTTCGACCAGAGCTTACAGTATCTTCTAAAATCCGCACGAGAAAAACTCAGCACTATCTGTCCACAATACAGATCCAAAAGAGGACTTCTAAATGGGTTAGGAAGTATAGTAAAAACCATATCTGGAAACCTTGATCAAGAGGACGCAATAAAATACGACAACGCCATCGCATCTCTTCAACGTAATCAGAATAACATCATCACACATGTAAACCATCATATAAGCCTTAACAAGAAAATCATGGACAACAAAACTATAACCCTTGTAAACCATAATGAAGAAACCATTAAAGTAGAAACAAACAGGATCAGCTCTGAACTTAATAAATTTATTTTCGATTTTAATCACTTTCTGCAAACAAGAAACATACTGGACCAATTGAACCTGGCACTTCAAGTTGTTTTGCAAATCCTTAACGACCTAGAAACAGCTATGACGTTTACGAGACTCAATACCCTTCACAACAGCCTAATTAAACCTGAAGAACTGAAATGGACCATCCAGCAGATGTTAGAACACCATCCAGAAAGCCAACTCTTATATACTCAAGATGAAGATCTGGCAAAATACTACGACGTCATCACCGTAGACGGCTACTTTGCAAGAAATACACTCGTCTTTATTCTACACTTCCCAATTATACATTCAGAACCGTTCTCCTATTTTCACCTCTTCTCCATAACTACACTAAACCAAACAACTATCATTCCACCTGCCCCTTACTTAGCCTCAAACTACGAACTTTACCAATACATGGATGTATCCTGCAGAAGAAATGGGCCCGAGTACCTATGCCCCGAGCAATTTTTACAAGAAAACACCAACCAACAAGATTGTATTACTCAAATTCTCCAGATTACCAACGCCGAAGCTCCTTGTCAAAAAATACCGATCTCCATCAACACCACCTTTATTCAAGAAATGACAGAAGCCTTCTAAATTGCTATATTCCCCCAGGAAACCAAGGTGTCAACAGATTGCTCAACGTCGAAACTTATGGTTCTCAAAGGAACATTTCTTGTTAAAGTACCACCAAATTGCGAGTTTCGAACAAACAACGAAGCCTTTATAAATTCCCGAACGACTATCCAAGAAGAACCATTAACTTTACCAAAAGTAAGAACAGCAGCCATTCAGGAGCAGATTAAGTTAAAACCACTGAAATTGAACAAGATTCCCCTCGATGAACTTCATAAACTATCCAAAGAAGAAGAACATTTGCAACCAATCGAAATGGTATCATGGACAAATCATCATACCCACTTCTGGATGACACCCATTTATATTTCAATTACTATACTCTTGATCTTTGCAGGTTACAAAATAAAGTAAATCTGGAAAAAGAAGAATCCCGATGAAGAGCCATCCAAAACCAAAGAAGATGCAAGGCCAGTTTTGTTCGTCCCTTACAAAATTTCCCCAGGGGATAGAGAAATTATAGTTTCTTGAACCCACCAGATCAGCAGAATTGTACTTATCGATGACCCAGCTAAAAATGCAACGTTAGCAATTAATAATATATAAATAGTAGGCTTGTAATAGATTTAAGTTTAGTTCCAATTTATATTGTATTCTGTTAATAATAAGTATATTGTGTGTAAATTCTAATAAAAGTCTTTTTAAAAAGTACCTAGTACCTTTACAACCCTTAACTTGCGCGTGTTGTTACGCGCCGAACGGGCAAAACACAATGTAATAAGTATTAGTGTACGTTAGGCCATGAATTACAATATTTTTAAAAATACGATTTTATTTTTTACATATTTTCTTATTTAATTATTTAAAAAAAATGATTCCATCTCTTTTAGTTTGGGAGCTAGAGCCTTATAAACAATTAAATTGTTTATAACAAATTCCCGTCACTTTCAACACAAAAGCAAGTTTGAAATTCGAATTCAGCTGGTCAAAATCCATAGGAATACACTCTGAAACTCCGTGGACACTGATCGGCCACGAAACAGCCCTGGCCCCCAGATTATATTTTCTATTCTCACTCAATGATTTCAAGAATACTTTAAATCATTGTTCTCACTACGGAATTTTCTTATCGATTTTAAGTATTTCTTCCTCCAACAGACAATTTCATTCCTCTCAATCAGAAGATATTTTCTATTTTGCTTTTTCCACTTAAGTTCATTTCCTGTAAAATTTTCGACAAATCTCTTCCAATTTAGGGCACATTTTCATTGCTTTGAAAGTTTGCTACAACTTTATTCAAGGTAGGGATTTTCTTATTAAAATAGAATGCATGCTCATCTTATTTTATTTTTGGCCAAGTCGACGACAATTACATTGGTTCTTCCTGGAGCCGGTTTTGGTTCTTTCAAATTACTACACTTTTCTTCATGTAAAAGTCTAAACTGATTAAGTAAATAGGTATTGGAATATTGGCCAGTAAAGCAACAACAAAGGATGTATGTGACTCATCCAATTCGAAATGTTTACATGCGGGTATTTACGGTTAGATTGTCTCTTCTCCTCAGATTGCCTATGTGTTATGTTATTTAGCTGATCCGGTATACAGTGTGGACGTAAATAGTCCCCCTGCCAACTTTTGTATCCTTAATTTTTCTTTATAAAATTTGGGTATGACTAATGGGTGGATAAATAATAAACTACTTTTTGACGAAAAAATTATAGATGCAACAATCAAGATGGCGGATGGGCTCCATCTTAGAAAAAATATTTAGTGGAGAGGGGGTCTTGTGGCATATCATTTTAAAGCTTTTGTCGAGTACTTTATAACCCTACAATATATAGTTAATATCTTCGCCTATTACAAAAGAGCTGTAGTTTAAAAATTACCTAAATTTCCGATATGAATAGCCATATTTCCGAAACTAATAAAGTAAAATGTACTTAATATGGTATTTTCTTAAAGCTCATTTTAATGGTAGTTAAATATACAGGGTGCTTCATTAAAAAATACGTACATTTTGTCCTTCCCTGTATATTATTATCAGTATCATTACTAAACAGATATTTAAAAGAGCTTTCAGGAAATAGCACATTATGTACATCTAATTTTATAGGTTTCGGAAATTCAAATCAGGTATTAGGGTGATTTTTAAAGACCGCCACTTTGTAGTAGGTAAAGGTATTGACTTTATAATTTAGAATTATAAAGTCCCACCAGGATCTTTAAAATGTTGTATCACAAGACCCCCTTTTCCGTTTCTTTTTTCCCATCTTCATTATTGCAGCTATCATTTTTACGTCAAAATGTAGTTAATATCCTCTCATTTTTCATTTCATTCAAATTTTATAAAGAAAAAATTTAGGGTACAAAAGTTAGCAGGGAGGACTATTTACGTCCACACTGAATAGTAATTTTTTCAAACCCTGTAATGTTCCAAAATAATATCCACTAAACTTTCAAGACTGCTAATACAGCCGACTTAGGCCGAGTTTATAATTCAGAATTTAATTATAGTATTAGTAATAGTATTAACCTAAGAAATTTTTAGGTGGCAATAATTAGCTACATTTAAGAAAAAATAAGTAATGAAACTTGAATAAAAAGGAATTACCGGTTTTAACCTTTTTATAATATATAAGCAATTAATATTTTTTCCTATTTTAGTATAAAGTTTCGGATTTTAGAGAATTTTAAGGTCGTTTCTTAAGACCAAAAAATTAAATTTGATTTATAAAGACTTCAATTGAAATATGTATGTTCTTGAATCTTGTGACTAATACTAATACTAAAATTAAATTTTGATTTATAAACCCGGCCTAAGTTGTCCTTTTAGCTGGGACAAAACTCGACATGGTTTCCATTCTTGACAATAATTTAAGATATAACTTTCTGATAATAAGATGACTCAATGTGACAACTCTATGATTAGTTTCAAATTAGTGCTTAAATAACACCAAACGGTCATAATATAAGTATTAAGCAGGTACTAAGGAAGAAATTAATGGAACCTTAATAATAAAAATTGTTATTGCACGTCTAAATAAATATATATGGCACGCCCCTATAAAGAGCCGTCAAATATTATTCATTTTATTACTTTTTCACACTTTTAAATGGACTTATAAAATATTATATTAACCATACCAAAGACAATTATAGAGTAAAACTATAATTGTCTTTGACCATACCTTTATCACTGCTTTTTGGAGATCTTGCTTTTGAATTTCTTTACGCTCTTCCAGAAATACGATTCTTTTATTAACTTGAGAAATATCCTTTTCGAGTCGACTTTTTCTGCCTTGTTTAGGTTATATTTATGGTCTTCAGTATCGTATTGTTGTTTGTGAGCTGTTATAAGTTTCTATAAAAAAATATAAGGTCACGTAAAAAGCTGTGTTACTAAAAAGTCGCTACAAACTAAATACTTGTTTTTATTTTACTGCCAAAAAATACGTAGAATTTTAATGCACCTTATACCTTCTTATTATGGCAGCAAAAATTATTTAAAAATATTTTTTTGTAGATAAACAAAATTGCATATTTAGACTATTTTTTTAATTTAAACATCTTTTCTTTATAACAATTTTCGATATTCTCAAAAATTCAGGTACTTTACTCCTAAACAAAAATTACATTTTTTCCAAACCTCGTGAATGACTGATACAATTTGATATCTGATGGTTCTTTTTAGGTTTTAGACCATGCAGAACTTTTTTATAAAAAATAATGTTTTTGGTAAAATTATTAATAAAAAGTTTCTACGCCAACTTACGTAGACGTAAAATTGATTGATTATTTTCCATTGTAATAACTACTAATAGGTAAGTCAGCTATTTTGTTTATTTTAAATATACAGCGTGTCTTCGAAAGTTTTTACCAAATGGGAAACTTCTTTATTATTAACTTTACGAAAAATATTGTCCCTTTATAAAAATTCCTGCTTGTTGAGAAAATACCCACAAAAATATTTGAAGGTTGGATGTACAGGGTGGCTTAAAAATAACTTGTTTCCAAATTAAAATAAGGGCTATTTTCTAACGGTAACGGTACCAAACTTTAAAAGGTGATTTCTTATGTCATTTTATGAAGAAAAGATATAAACATATGTATGTCCGCAATTGCTTCGTTTCTCAGATACAGGGCGTTATTTTTTTTCAAGTATGATTTAATTAATATCTTAAAAACAAAGCCAGATTCAACAAAAATATACTACACTTAGGAGTTATATTTTTAGTTGCTTTAAAGGAAAACCTTGTGCACACTGGACGCCACTGGTTTTTATACAGTTTTATTTATTTTTTTCTATAAAGCAACTAAAAATATAACTTTTTAGTGTAGTACATTTTTATGTATCTGGCTTTGTATTTAAGATATTAAAAAAACGGACTTAAAAAAATAATTAACTCCCTGAATCTCAGAAACGAAGCAATTCCGGAAATATTATGTTTATAGGAACTTTTCTTCATAAAATGACATAAGAAATCACATTTTAAAGTTTGGTACCGTAATAAGGAAAATACCGTTATTTTAATTTGGAAACAAGTCATTTTTAAGCCACCCTGTACATCCAACCTTCAAATATTTTTATATATATTTATATATTTCTCATCAAGCAGGACTTTTTATAAAGAGGCATTTTTTCCGTTAAGTTAATAATTAAAAAGTTTCCCATTTAGTAAGAACATCCAAAGACACGCTGTATATTTAGTTACTTAATCAAAAAACTAGCCTTAGTTCACGTATTGCTACCCACCTGACAATAAAAATTATGTTTTTAAGACAACTTGTATAATTAGTACTGTCATTAAATAGGTTGCATCCAAATAAAAGTTTAATATTTTAGGTTTATTTTTGTATCTTATACAGGGGCAAAGATATTTCGTGTATAAATAGAGTTATGTATATTTTACCTTCAATCATTGTGCCAGGGCTACAGCGATTGAAAGTAAAGATTTGAAATTTTATGGAAAAAATGGGTAAAATAAATTGAAAAATGGGTGTTTAACAGGTGGAAATCAAATATTGAGTGCTAATTTAGTGGAAAAACCAAAAATTGCATGCAAAAAGATGGTAGGATATGGTGAACTTCGGTTTTTCCTATTGAAGTTTAATCATGGATATCTCAAAAACGAAACGCGTCCGACAATTTATTTAGATTCGTGATTAGCACCCCAAAAGAACTACAAATACCAAATTTCAATAAAATCGGCGATTTGTCTGGTTTGTAAATAATTTATTAATTAATTTTGTTTATATGGATAATTTAAAATAAAAACCGGTAATTTTCTGGAAACCTGCGGCAACTACGATTCTTACGAAATTTGGTATACAGGGGTTTTTGAGGCGCTGATCACAAATCTAAAAGAATTTTTGGCGAAAACGTTTTGCGCTCCAGAATTTCATCATAAAATTTAAAATTTAAACTATTCTTATTTTCACGATACGTATTCCCCCTCCTTTTTGCACACAATTCTTGCTTTAAAACTAAAGTGGCATACAATACCTATTTGATTTTCACCTTTTAAAACCCCGAATTTTTACGTATTTTACATTATTTTTGCATTAGATTGGATAGCTTCACTTTCAGTCGTTTTTAGTCGCAGCAAGCTATGTCATTACGTGCATTCATTGTTGTAGCATTTTTAAAGAGAACTTTCGCAATTTTATTGATAAAAATGTAAAATACATAAAAACGGGGTTTAAAAGGTAAAAACAAATATTGTATCCCACTTTAGCTTTAAATCAAGAATTGTGTGCAAAAAGAGGAGGAATACAGTGAAAATTGGATAAGTTTAAATTTTAACTTTAATGATGGATATTTCGAGAACAAAACGTTTTCGCCAAAAATTCTCAGATTTGTGATCAGCGCCCCAAAACCACCGTATATCAAATATCGTCAAAATCGGAGCTGCCTCAGGTTTCTAGAAAATTACCTAAAAACCAAAATACGGATTATTTTTTTATTTGTACTTACTTGAGTTTGTTCATTCTCCTGTTTAACAAATTTATAATGGTCCTTTAAATTGTCTAGGCGTCCTAAAGAACTATCAAGTCCACTTTTTGCTCTAGTTTTGTGCAAAACAAGTCTTGCTAGCTCTTCTTCAAGTTTTTGATTTTCCGCATTTGCTACGGGTATTTGAAAACCATCGTCCCAGCCTAATTTTTTTATTATATCTTCTAAATATGACATTTTAGGAAATAAAATGTTAGCATTTAAAAGTATTTATAAAATCATATGTTTTGTACTGCAACTGACAGCACCGTGTCTGTTTTTGATTAATCAATGTATAAATATTACCATAGAAACCATATTTTAACAGCAGCATTTCCAACACTTCTATAGTATTATTCACCTTTAAATATGTAAATTAAGAGATGTAGTAACGTTCAGTAAATCGATTATTTTATTTAATAGGCTTAAAAGTACATATTAGAGTATATACGTTTAATAATTTTATATAACCGATTTTTACATTAATAAGGGTACAGAAAACATACAGAAAGAACTTAACTATACCTATGAAAAAATGATTTTTAATATTTCTAAAAAAGTTATTTTTATAAAAATGTTTGCTTCGTCTAAACTGGTAAAAGCTATAACAAAATTCGCCGTAGGATATACAGGGTGGTTCCAAATTTCGAAAAAAAAGTAAGAAAAAGTATTTAAATTAAAAAAAAACATATTATTTTTGAGACTACCTATTTAAAAAGCGTAAAAAAGTAATCAAAAGTGAACTTTTTTGCTATTGGTTTTAGTGTCATGAAAAATTATGGTCAATGTTCCAAAAAAAATTAATTAAGTAAAAAATACATTATTTTAAAATAATAGCGTTAAAAAGAATTACCCTATAATATACAGGGAGATTCAAAATTATGAAAATATGATTTTTAAAAATAAAAAAAAATCGGTTATTAATATTTTTTAATTACTCATTTAAATAGCGTGAAAAAGTAATGAAACTTTTAACTTCTTGTTGAATAAATCCTTGCTTTTTGTGTTACTACTTACATACCCTTTATCTTTACTTAAAATTGTATTCATATAAAAAATAAAATTATTTATTTATTAAAAAAAAACCACTTATTTTAGTTTACACCTAATATTTCTAAGTAGTGATAAGCGATAAGGAAGAAAATTTATAGGACTTTTTAATAACTTTTTTATGCTTTTTAATTAAGCATTTTTTAAAATATGTTTTTAATTTTTTCATATTTCAAAATAATATTTTCGTAAGTAAAATAACAAGAAGCAAGTAAGTATTTATTTTATCAGTAATGCAACTAAGAATAGTAGGGTTTACAGGAAAACTAAAGAATTTGTTTAGATATATCTTATTTTATAATAATACATGATATGTAAAAAGTAACCCTGCTTTTTCAAAAGCCACCGACGCGACGTTACATACATATCTGACAAAAACATAAATTATATTTTTGAATCCTGCCATGAAACTTTTCCAGCTGGACTTACAAAATAATTAGCAAAATCATCGCGAATATTCCAAGCAGATCTATTTAGCGTTGCTGTATTACGCAAGTCTGTTAAGCCTTGTATTGACAGTGTGTGATGGAAAGCATAACCATCTTTTGCACATACATAATTGTGCAAGACACAGCAAGACTTGGTAATTTTTTTAGCAAGTTGCAGTGACACATTAAGGGGCCTATGAAAAACTCTCCACTTGTTAGTTAAGATTCCAAAAGAGCATTCGATATATCGCCTAGCTCGTGTATGTCGATAGTTATAAATCTTTTTTATAATTTAAATTTTTTCGAGCATATGGGCGCATTAAATTTGGTGACAAAGGAAAGGCTTCGTCTCCAACAAAAACAAAAGGCAATGATTTGTTGTAGCCTTGTGGAGACGCATCCTCTGGAATATTCAGACTTTCTGATTGAAGTTTTTCCCAAAATTTGCCATGCCTAAGTATATTGGAGTCCGAGAACTTTCCATAAGCGCCTACATCAATATGTGTAAAACAATAATTAGCATCGCAAATGGCTAAAAGCACTATAGAAAAATATTTTTATAATTAAAAAGTCTGAACCGCTATGAATTGGTTTGATAATCCTTATGTGCTTCTCATCGACAGCGCCAATGCAGTTGGGAAAATTAGCATGCTGAGCAAAACCAGATGCAATTTGTAGCCACTGGGCTTTGGAGGGATCAGGCAAATATTCAATTGATAGATGCTCCCAAATACTGTCACATACAAGTTCCACAATACCACTGATTGTTGATATGCCCATTCTGTATGTAAAATGTAGATCAGTAAACGTATTTCCAGTGGCCAAATACCTAAATGCCTAAAAAAATCCTAATGTAATCATAATAATATACTAATATTATTAGAATCCAAAAATTACAAAAATCTACATAAAAAACCTAATTCAGAGTTTTAAATATACATTTTTTTGCAGTTAAATTAATTCAACAACGCTGGAAGTCAGCTCGAGATGCCTACCGCAGAGACAGGTCAAAACTAAGAACTTCAAAATCAGGTCAAGCTGCGAAGACATTTAAAAAATATATATTTTTTGAAAATCTACAATTTTTGAATAAAACTTTAGACCTTAATGCTACTGATACCAACTTGAATATCGAAGAAAGTCAAAATGTAGAAAATATTTCAGAAAATGAGGATGCCATAACAGAACCGCTTTATGAAGAAGAACGTGTATATACCGAAACAAAGAAGCGCAAAAAAAAGTAGATATTGACGAAAAGCTGATGGAGTTTCTTAGCAGTTCGAAAAAATCTGACGACAATGGTAACAGGGCATTCCTGGAATCTTTATTGCCAACTTTAGATACCTTTGATGAAGCAAAATCCTTACAATTTCGAGCAGAAGTCCTCTCGAATTTTAATGGAAATAAAAAAGGTCCCCACTATTTCACAAATACCTAATGCCCAAGATAGTTTCTATATGAGAAATTTTTCCAACCAGCAACGTGGTTCATATCCACAGTATAATGTTAGCTATGGTGCAGCCTCCGCTAACTTTAATTCAAAACATTCAAATAACTCACAACTGTCTATGTTTAATTCCTCTTCCGGATGTTCTGATATTAACTCAAGACCCCGATCGAGTCTATCTTGCGTTTCTTCACCTCTATCATCTAATGAATACGGATATACCCCCAACATGCCGTTACAAGATGGTGTCCCTATTGAAGACCAGCACAACGAAATGGGCCGACCTACTTTATTGCAGTTGACAGGCGTAAATGTTGGCAGGAATGTGTTATAAATAATAATATTTTGAGCTGTATTTTTATCTTTTGCATTTAGTTATTATTAGCTCCTTTTTTTCTTAACAATAAAAAATATAAATAATTCAATGGATATGTAATTATTTCAGTAGCAAATATGTTTAAAAAACTTACCTTAGGGCTACACTCAATCTTTCCACTGAAGAAATTGAAGCTCTAATACGGTCTGAAAATTTTAGATCATTTTCTAGTTTGTGGTGCAGTGCGTCAAAAGAAGAAATGAACATCCGAATACATAAAGAATTTGCGTGGATCTTCTCGCAAATTTGATTAAAGGGTGACGAAAGCGCCCTTTATTGGCCTTTGTAGACATAGAGGATGGACCCATATACTTCTAGAATTTAGTTTCTTTTTTTGCCTTTCTATTAACCTTTTTACGCACAAAGCGACAACAACGCGATGTTTTGTACTTCTCAAATACATGTTTACGACTGACGATACGCCTATGTAAACATATTTTCATTCGACTGATGATCAGTTGCGACCGATCATCAGCACTGATCATCGGTTCTTTGTGAAACGGCACTAAAAGGTGCTAAGTGCCAATTAGTTAATGTTCACAGTGTTCACTTTTAATGGTACTGCTATCAGTGTCGGACTGAGCCAAATGGCAAATGCCCGGCGATCTTTTCTATCCCTGTTAATTCTTCTTTTTAAAAAAGCCCTCTGTTAAATTTTGATAGTCAAAAAAATTTGCCCAAAAATTTACGAGCTATTGAATATGCCGCGGCGCTTCCTCAAGGTAAAAACAAGCAAAATACTTCGCGAATGGCTTAGATTTTAATTTTTAACTTTTAAAATATTTCTAATAAAAGTCGTCTAATAAAATTAAATATTTAAAAAAATTTACGCATTGAACTTATGAACTATTAAATATTAAACTATGCTACCTCCTAAGTTGAGTCGCCAGTTTAAGATTCATGGTAACGAAAATTTGCAATAAATTCGCAAACGGCTTTATTTTAAACTTTTTCTGTTAAATATTTCCAAATGAAGACCTCTAATAAATTTGGATAGTCAAAAAATTTTGCGCCTTAAAGTTATAAGCTTTTAAATGTTTCACTGGGTCACCTCCTATAACAGTTTCAGCTTCGTGGTAACAAAAATTTGCAATAACTTCGCAAACAACTTCGATGTTAATTTATTTTTATTAATATTCTTAAATTAAGATTTCTGATGAATTTTGATAGTAAAAATATTTGGCGCAAAAGAATTATGTGCTATTATATATCCCGCGGCGCTTTACTGGGGTAAAATTTGCAAAAATATTTTCGAATGGTTTAGATTTTAATTTTCTTCTTTTAATGCCCTCTAATAAATTTTGATAGTCCAAAGATTTTGCGTATTAAAGTTATGAACTACTAAATACAGTAGCGTAGCTAGGCGTAGGAGGGTGCCTACAGCCTCGCGCCTGTGATATAAAAAAATTACCAAAATGAAAGATGCGGACGGTCTTGGAGGCCCGAAATTGTAAATGAGGGGCCCCACAAAACTGTAGTTCGTGTTAAAAAGTAAAAAAAAAATTGTTTTTTGCTCCTTATTTTTATTTTTTACGGAATAAAAGGGAAAGTTGAGGATCTTTTTTTTTTTTGCTCCTAAGTATTTTTTGTCTTATGAAAGGGGCCTCGCTGACACGACTTCGGATACGCCTAATTTTGGTCACGCAACGCCACTGACTAAAATATTTCATTGGGCCATCTCCTAGTTTTAGTCTCCAGTTTCAGCTTACTGGCAATTTGCAATAAATTCTTGAACTGCGCAATCTTAATTTATTGCCAATAAATATTTCTAAATGAAGCTCTCTAATAAAGTTTGATAGCAATCTATACTAATATATAAAGAGGAAAAGTTTGTAACTTCGGAAGTATGAAGCTATTATAAAAATTCTTTCACAATCAGAAAGCTACACTATTTAAGAGTGTTATAGGCTATATTTATAATTAAACAATAAGTTCAGACATTAACGCCCAACGAAGTGGGCACGGGTCGACTATCTTGGATAAAGTACAGGGTCGTATTAACTGTATGAGGCGCCCTAGGCTACAATTCCCGGAGCGCCTATTTTGCACGAAAAAAAAATTGACGAGCAAAAAAAAGGTCCTTACCTCCGTTTCGCCTATCAGTACCTTACTTCACCACCCGAAATTTGTAAGCACCTTATTCACAGTGAAATTAGTTTTAATCCCCACCTGACCTAAACTTTTTTAAACTCCCCGGTCTAGCGCCTATTACCTCCCTGTCTGGCGCCTAATTTTTCATGGCGCCCTAGGCTGTAGCCTAGTCAGCCTAATGGATAATACGGCACTGATAAAGTATAACTCATACTTGATATTAACGTTACTATTAAAATTATTAATAGATAGAGTGATTCAAGAGGAAGGTTTATTTGTATAATATTATCCAATAAAAATAATACAGAGTGTTTCATAAAATAGTTTACATTTATTCGATATGACTCAACGGATTTTGATGTGGTTTTTTAAATAGGTAGGCTGATTCAAGAGGAACGTTTATATGTATAATAATATTAAAAACATATACAAAATGTTTAAAAAATTGTTTACATTTAAAATTTGATATTACTTAACGAATTTTTATGCGGTTTTTAAATAGATAAAGTGATTCAAAAGAAAGGTTTATATGTATAATTGTATAAAAACCATGTACAGAGTGTTTAAATAATAGTTTACATTTAAATCGATATTGACGTTACTATTGCAATTGAAAAAACAAAGTGTTTATAGGAATTGTGCACAGGTTTCTATGGTTTATAAAAAAATATAGAATTGACACACAGGGTGGGCCAAAAAGATGTTATATAAAAAACCCTTACAACTAAAATGCATTGTAACTATGTAATTAAACCATCTATCACAAAATTGCATAAATATAAAGATTCGCAAAATATTTATTAGTATTTAAAAAAAGTATTATATAGGGAGTATCAATTTTTTTTATTAAGATTCTTATCACTATTCAACGGATTTTAATGCGGTTTTTTTAGATAGACTAAATCAAGGAAGGTTTATATGCATATAATAATATTCAAAATCTTTACGGTATAGGAAACGGGAATTGCTTTACTGCAAATTTCACGCGTGCAAAGCCGCGGGCAAAAGCTAGTTAACTTATAGACTCTTAAATGTTCCACTGAGTCACCTTCTAACTTTAGTCTCCAGTTTAAGCTTAGTGGTATCCAAATGTTACAATAAATTCGCAAACGGCTTTAATTTTAATTTCTGTCTATTAAATATTTCTTAATATAACTCTATATAATGTATTTTAATAGCCAACATTTTGCGCAAAAAATTCGTGAGCGATTGAATATCCTGCGGTGCTTCTAAGTGAACTCATCTGATCATTTGTAATAAATTTGCAAACTGCTCCGAATATTATTTCTTACTTTTAAATATTTCTAAATAAAGCCATCTAATAAATTTATATTGTAAAAAATTGTGCTCAAAAAAGTTATAAGCTATTCAATAAATCCGCAGCGCTTTCTCGGGGTAAAAATTTGCAAAGTAATTCGCGAATGGATTCTATTTTAATTTTTCACTTTTCAACATTCATAAATATCGCCCTTTGATAAATTTAAATAGTTAAATAATTTTTGCGCATTGAAGTTATAAACTCTTAAATGTTTCACTAATTTTAGTCTTCAGGTGCGGCTTAGTGGTAATGCAAATTTGCAATAAATTCGCGAACGGTTTTGATGTTAATTTCTTACTATTAAATATTTCTAAATAAAGCTTTCTGATTAATTATAAGAGTAAAAAAATGCCCACTAAAGTTATGAACTATTCAACATTCCACTGGGCCACCAATTAGGAACGTTGACAAAACAGTAAATTATCGAAACGGATAAAACAGAAAATGTCGATTTTCTCAAAACCGTATTTTTGCGAATAGACTCTCTTGCCTTTGCACAGTAGATTTTCAGCTTCGTGGTAACGAAAATTTGCAATTAATGCGCAAACGGCTTCGATTTTTATTTCCTACTATTTAATATTTCTAAATAATGCCCTTTGATTAATTTTAATAGTTAAAAAATTTTGCGCAAAAAAGTTACGTGCTGTTAGTATTCTACGGCGCTACCTCGGGGTAAAAATTTGCAAAATAATACGCAAAAGACCTATAGCCCTACCCTAAGCCCTCTGATTAATTTTAATATTTTTAAATAGAGTCTCTGATAAATTTTGATAGTCCAAAAATGTTGCCTATTGTAGTTTTTAACTATTAAATATTCCACTGGACGACGTCCTAATTCTAGTCGCCAGTTTCAGCTTTGTGCTAACGACAGTTTATAAATATGCGAACGAATTCGATTTTAATTTCCTACTATTAAATATTTCTAAATGAAGCCACCTGAAAAATTTAGATAGTAAAAAAATTTCACGCAAAAGAGTTATTTAGATATTAAATATTCCGCGGCGCTCAGGGTAAAAATTTACAAAATAATTCGCGAATGGCATATGCTCTGATTTTCTACTTTTAAATATTCTAAGTTTTCGACGACCAATGCAAACTGAGATACGGAGTGTTTATTGTTAGCTCTTTTTTATAATATGCCAAATTCGATGGATTAAAAGTCAAATAACGGGAAACTGCTGTATTTTTCAAGGAAAATTTATTAAACTTTTTTGAAAGTACATAATCAGACATTAAAAAAAGTCTCTAGCATATAGATTAACAGAGGTATAATAAAAATAAGGTCAGTAACAAATTTTATCTACAAAAAATCATTAAAAACAAACCTCTAACTGCCCCCTAATTAAAGCGTACCTGTACTCTTTACAATTCTTTTATACATGTTATAATACGTCCAAGAAGTTTACCCAATCTAAAATGCATAGTTTCAAAAATATTATGTAGAATAATATGCTCCAAAGTGGAATATTCAAATTTTTAAAGAATTTTTTTTATGTATTTCCCTTATTTTTAATAGTAGAAAGTTTATTTAAAAGGTTTTTTTGTAGAGATTTTTTAAAAGGTGCGAGGCTTTGCAACAGAAATTCCTTAAGATCTCTTGGTTTCTAAATAGTAGCACCGACCTAACCACTTTCGCGTGGCGTATTTAGATCTGTGATAGTAGTCCCAGAGCTAGTGAACTCTTCGAGTAACGTTCGACCTGTAAGGCTGAAAATTTGTATAATAATGAGTACATGCTAAGTACGTGCACATAATCACCCTGTATATTTTTAAAACGAAAAAAAAGAAAGGAACTTTGAGCTGTAGGTTTGAAATTTTTCTAGGATTTAGTTCATTTAAGTAAGATTTGAAACAAAATTGACAGGCGTTTTCGATGAGCACAAGTACCTGCCAGGCGAACTGAAAGGTGTGGCTGATTTGGATGGCCATATTTTTAAAAGTATTAAGTTAGATTTACCTCATGTGGTGTTTTCTTAAAGCACTTTTAAAGATCTTTTTAACGGTGATACTGGTGATAATATACAGGGTGGAAAAAGTTTTTTTTTTAATAAGTAGTAGTAATATAATTTATTATATTACCATTAAAAAGATCTTAAAATAAGCTTTAAGAAAATGTCACATTAGGTAAATCTAATTTTATATGTATTGGAAATATGGCCATCCAAATGAGCCACACCTCTCAGTTCGCCTGGCAGATACTTGTGCTCATCGAAAACGCCTGTCAATTTTTTTTTCGAACCTTGCTATGAATTACCTAAATCCTAAAAAAATTCAAACTTACAGCTTTTAGTTACTTTTTTATTATTTTTTTTTATTTCAAAAATATATAGGGTTAATGCACGGCCAATGCCTGCCAGGTGATGATTTTCGTACTTAGCATGCTATGACTCATCACGATACAAATTTCCAGCCTTATAGGTCTAACGTTACTCGAAGGGTTTACTAGCTCTCCTAATATAGGGCAAGTTTAAAGGGCTCGAAAAAGGTGGTGCTCGTCTGTGTTTGTATTTGAAAATTTTTTTCGAGACAAGAAACATGATTGTGTTTACCCGTGTCATAAGAAATTCGAAAGAGCCGAGTAAAAATAGGAGCAAGTTCAAGAGCACATTTTTTTAGAGCGATTCTGGCATGCCGTCTAGCCCAGACAATTTCTTGGTGTTAAGAGAAGAGAGAATACGCTTAATGTGTATACCTTAAAAATAATATTGGGCATTTTATGAGGAACTGAGGGAATAGTTGAAATTGGATGATTGACAGGTGGGTAAAGGGTTGAGTTGGCAGCAAATTGTTTGGCAAATAGTTCGGTCTTTCCTTTAGATGTGGAAATAATTTCATCTTCGAAAGTTAGTGGTGAAAAAGAACTGGTACAGACATTTCTACTGATGTTTGGCAAAGGACTAGAAGGATTTGCTGCCATTTGAGCAAGAAAATACTTTGTTTTTTATGCAATTGTCGAAGTAGTCTTTGGCTTCTGAGATTGTTTGATGGTAGTGGATTCTTGCGTCAATGCTAGTTTGTCGATTTTCTGGACTAGAATTTTGTAGAAACATTTGTGAGCTTAAATTTTTTAAATTTTAGCTTTGTTACACATTTTAGTAAACCAAGGTTTATTATTAGAGGGTTTGGTGGTTCTCTTGGTGTGAGGTACATAGGTTTTAATGCTCAATAGAATTACTTACTCAGTTGCTTACAGATTTCGCAAGGATTGTGAGAAGAAAAGCAGATGGTCCCTAGGGAACGTGACGAAGAAGTCCCTAAGGCTATTTCAGTCGGCTGAGTTATAGTTCCATACGGTGTGTGGTGCCATGCATTCATTTACCTCAGGATGTCAGAGTAAGATACAGTAATCAAGCCATGATATGGTGACCCAGGGGGAAGTAACAGATGCTTTATAGAGTTCAGGGTTGGAGGTAAAAAAGAGATTTAAGGGGTTTCAACTATAATTCGGGACTCTAGGAAACTAGGTGGGTGCCATAATAAGGTTGGTAAGAGAATTACTTACTGCGAAAATTTCAGCAACTCTGCCTTGTAGGTCATTTTTTTAAGAGCGTGGCTAATCCTTATTATGAACAATAAAATCGCCTAGCACGATTACTTTAGCCATTGCAAACTGGAAAATGATACTGTCGATCTTTGTTAAAACAAAGTCAAAGAATTCGACATAGGAATTGCCAGCTGGGGACCGGTACAAACAACAGATAAATTTAGTAGAAGACCTAAGGGAAAGTTTGAGCCAAAGGACGGGTCTACCCGATTCAAGATTGAAAACTGGAGTACAAGCCAGATCGTTGCGAACGTAAGCACATACACCCCCATGTGGGCGAAAAGACGAAATAAGTTCGTAGCCTGGGAAAAAAAGGTTGGCTGGTTAAAGTTTTAGAACTTATGTGGGTCTCCGTTAGGAACAGCATGTGTGGCTTAGCTGACTGAAGGTGATGGTAAACGGAGTTATTATTGGTGGTAAGCCCACAAATATTTGCAAATAAAATTAAACCCTTCTCAATGATGGCCCCCGGATGTACCCTCGCCCGGAGATCCGAATGGAGGGATATTTTGTCTCCGGAACATTATACTTCTGGGTGTGCCGCCAGCATTTTTACATAATTCTGGGGTAAAAGAAAAAAATGAAAAGAAAAAAGAAGGAAGGAGGAAAACTGACTCACTTACCCAGAACCCGAAACGTCCGTTAAGACTTCACGGATCCATTAAAGGGTGAGTGGGGTGTATACAAAATAATATTTGGCTTGTATCCAAAATAAAAAAGTTTATAAGACATTTAAAAAAAAATAAAACTTTTATATACTATAAAGAACTATCTAGGTGAGTGGGTGAGTAGCTCCTCTACCACCTACAGGTAATATACTTTTAGAAGAAAATATGGATTTTGTGCTTGTTTTATGGATAATGTTTCTTTATTGTTGGTGGTTGATGTGTGTTAAAAACATGCTTGTTTTAGCGTGTTACCCTACGTGACAAGTCTTTTTTTGACAAATTTTTTCGGCCCCTCCTATAAATTCTCGCCCCTCCCTTGGCTACTCCAAAATCAAAAAGCTGGCGTCGCGTCGCCACTAACGTATACACAGCCAACCTTCCTTTTTATTTTTGTGACAGAAATAATGTAAATAAATAAAAAATCATCTCTAAGCAAATACAAAAACTTTATTTAAATAGTTCTTCCAAACATTTTTCTCTTATCAACTGTATATTTTCTTCAACTGGGGAAGTAGGGTTAGTAACTGGTGAATTGCTATTAATATTTAACAATTCAACTTCTGGTAAGATCGGCGACATCACCACTGCATATTCCTCTCTTGGCTTCGATATATTTTCTGAAAAAAAAATATTATGAATTTGTGAAAGCAAAAATATTTATATAACAAAAACTACAAATGTAATAAAAATAGTTTTAATTATTTTTTTTCTTTATTTTAGAATTTTATTTCCTTTTATTTTAGAATAACATTGCAGAATTTTTACATTATAAAATAAAACGTCGTCACTAAAAAACCCACAAATAAAGAACAATTTTTTTCCTAAAAATCTAGATAGTCCTTTAGATTATAGGATTCCAAATTTACAAGAAAGCCCTAATATAGTTAAAAAGGTAGAGTAGAGAATACAACATTACATTTAAAGTATACCTTCTTTCGAGACATGATCAGTGAACAAACTTATGGAAGTAAAACTGATAAAATTCTTTTGAAACCTATGTGGCTAACTTCATTCTGAATGTTTATTAATATTTCAAATGGTATCTGTCACTTGATTGACTGATCATAATCAGTTGCAAGTGAAGTAACTGAGGGAAGTGAAACTGATAATTTTTTAAAAGAATAGTGTATGGTGTATACCATTAATCTACAGGGAGCCCGAAAAGGTAAGATCATAAATGATAGAGGTGATTAAGTTAGCCAAAATAATGTTACTCCTTTATATATTAGAAGTTCTATCGCTGCGTTAGAGAGTTATTGACCTTCAAAGTTAGAACAAAAAACATATTTTATTTATAACTTTTGAACGCTTGCCACAATACCAATGATATTTGGGCAACTTAATAAGCTTATATTATTGTTGCTTTTCATGAGTAAACGGCAGTTCAGTAAGTCGCTGTTATACAGGGTGAGACGACTTTTTTTCATTTTATGTATGCTTTTTTGCCATAGGCGACAAATTTGACATTTTCCTTTGACCGTTTGATTCCTTCATCTTTTTCTAGAAATAAGGTTTACCTTATTTAAATCGATATCTAAGACCATTTATAAAATCGCATTTTAAATCCAGATATGCCAGCATTTTGTAAGTAATAAAAAAATTAATTTATAAAAGAAAATTATTAAAACGTGGTAAAATTATTAAAAATTATTTTATGAAAAACGGTCCAAAATATTGACTCAAATAAGGTAAACCTTTATTGTAGAAAAAAGATAAAGTATTTTAAAAAAATTGTCACTCGTGGCAAAAAATCATACATAAAATGAAATAAAATCGTTTTACCCTGTATAATCCAAACATAATAAACTGCCGTTTAAGTATGGAAATAAACATTAGTATAAGATTATTTAGTTGCCCAAATATCATTGGTACTAAGCAGTGGGGTAGCTGGAGGTGTTGGAGTCGGTGCTCATACTATTCCAATAAATAAAAAAATCCTATAAAACAATCTCCTTTTGGGGGCCCCTTCCAACTGGGGGCCCCAGGTGGACTCCCCACCAAAGGCTAGTGTACTATGGCAACGGTTCAAAAGTTATATTTGTATTAAGTTGTTTTTATTTTACCTTTGAAGGTTAATAACTCCCTAACGACGTTGGTTGTGCGCCAAACGACCCAGCTCTTTAACACACTAGGCCATCACCCGACTTAAAAAATTATACTTACTTAGACAATTATCAGCTAATTTCTCTGGATCAGCCTGATCTGGACTTAAGTTCAACGGACGAGATTCTTGTGCGGTCTTTATATTAATACATATATTTTTCATCTTTAATGTATTTTCTGGTATGAGATGTATGTTTCCTGTATCATAATCTACTGACATTATGCATTTACCTTCTTTATTAATGAAATCTTGTCGTTCCAAACTATTGATTGGTAACGTGGGCAAAATATTTAAGGTATCATTAGAGTTTACGACAGATGTATTCTCATTGATAACTACATTTAATGAAGGAGCTGCGTTAGTGTTTTCTGAATCACTTATTCGAATTACTGCTCCTGGTGGATTTATGGGACATTTATGGGACCTTTGACTTACTTTGTATCTAAAACTTTTTTCACAAGCTGTACACTTATAGGGCATAACCCCCGTATGAATTCTCATATGAACTAAGTATGATACCCTTTGTCGAAATCTTTTTCCTAAAAAAAATATACTCAGGTAACTCTCTTGACGTCAAATTACAAAAAAAAACCTACATATGTATATCTTTTGGTAGTTGGTAAACCCATTACAGATTATGTAATGTTAACTTTTAAAATTTAAACACTTGACAGTGTATACAATTTGCTAAAACCCACTTACAGATGTGTGTATACAAACAAGTATTGAATATATCTTATTAAAAAAAAAAACGAAAAAAACTTACAGGCGCAACAAAAATTAATTTAAAAAAGAGTTACATGCTATTAACAAAAATTATCTTAAAGGTAATTAATTAACTTTGGCTTTTTAAATTTTGATTAATTATAAATTTTTACTAGCCCGTTCCCCCTTCAACAAAATCCTGGTTACGTGGTTGAGAGTAAGGCCGGGTTTATAAATCAAAATTTAATTTTAGTTTTAGTATTACCATTTGACACAAGGTTTAAAAACATACATTTAAATTGAAGTGTAACTAATAAAAATGTCTTTTTGTTGTATTGAATACCCTCTTGTAAATGCCTAAAATGACCTTGTTCTTTAAAATCTTTTATTTTACTTTTTATAAAAAAATTTAGCATTTAATTTAACATTTAACATTTAGCATTTAGAATTTAACAAAAGTTCGGCTTATGGTGATTCATGTAGACGTTCATAAAACATATTTAACATTTAGGATTTAACATTTATCATTTAAGGTTGACCAACTTTTATCTTCTTAAATTAAATGCTAAATGAAAATTCGACTGCGCATGTCAGAGTGTTTTCTGTACTGTCATAATTTGATAATTTTGGTTTTATTATTGTTTTGATCAGCACTATTTAGTAAACATCAAATCTCCGTGATAAATCTGCCCCTTCAGCCACTTGTTTGAAAGATAAAGCCAAAGATTAACTTAAATAAACATCGAAAGACTTTTCCAGTATCATTTTTTGTGCAATAATTAAAGAAAAATGACCATGAACAACTATTTAAGTACAAGAGGATGTCTCTTGATATGTACAATAAACTTCTTCAACTTGTTTGGCCTAAACTCAAAAAGGATCCTAGAGAAATTGTTACAATGCGCATGATCAAATAACTATTTTTAAAATTTTTATTAACAGTGTCTAAATTACTAAATGCTAAATCTTAAATGTTAAATGTAAAATGTTAAATGATAAATGCTATTTTTTTTTATAAATTCACCATTAACAAACATAAAAGGGGCATCAAAACAGCAAATAGGCATCCTATATAAATTACCTATCGCGTTTATTATAGCCATATGACTACCTTACAAACCAGCAGTGGCGCATTTACCAAAAGGCTGAGTAGGCTGAAGCCTATGGCGGCGTTTTGTTAGGGGGCGGCAGATGTAGTTTTGGGGGCGGCAAAATAAAATTGGTACCTTAATAAATAATTTTATGGGGACGATTTCAAATTTTAGAAATTTATTAAGTACGTAGAATGAAATGGTAGAAAAAAATGGATTCACTCGGTTCAACACATGCATTGTAAAAAGAAAATAGGTAACACACTCCGCTTAAATAAATCCCTCCATTCTGCAGTGGGGACAAGAGGCAAGAAACGTCCGTTGTCGGATATTCTCGGGCGTGTTCGCGCTAATAGCGGAGTGACTTTACCATAGGCGATTTCGGCCTGCTTTGGTACCCTAGTTTGGTTGGTTAAATGCCTAACAAGCAATTTCGGATGTCAAAATAGTGCCGTCACGCCAACTTTGGTACCCTCTTTGGTTTGTCAAATGCTATACCGTGGCTTGCTGGTCGGTAGATGGGTTTGGTATGCTCTCATCCTTTTCTAATGTTGTTGGTCTTACTCTTAATTTTATTTCTTTTGATAATAAAACAGCCCCAGCAAACACTATTTGCCGGCAATGTACATTTTCATATTGGCATTGATGGTAAAGCATTGGCACTTGGTGGCAATATTATGCCAATATCTTATACGCATTAAAAAGTCAACCCTAAATAAACACTTAATTGCCAATACATTTTACATGCAGGCGAATTGCCGGCAGCATACAAAAATGGCGGCATACCAATCCTGATTAAATAAAGCACGCGTTTTTGTTGCAGGCAAATAAATATTGGATTTTTGAAGGCAAACCTTCAACGCATATTCATACTTTTTAAACCATATTATTAACATTGGTATTTAACTAACATTAAAGCAATTTTTTGATCTGTTTTATTTATAATGGCAGCTAAACAACATTATTTTATGTTTTTTTACATAATTTAAAGGAAGTGGCCTTTTCATAACATTTAATTGTTAAAAATCATGCAAATAAAAATTAGGTCAAACAAAATGTTTATTATGTATTTTGGAGCGAATAAAAATAAAATGATGGTAAAATTAGCTACGTTAATTTCGACCGAAAGTGACCGCTTTGTGCATTTGTTTTCTACGTGGTTTTCTAGCTTTTTAGTTACTTTTTTAAAGAAAAGAGTTTTTAATAGACATAATTAAATGTATTCATTACCTAATAAGTGTGTGTTGTGTGATTAATTGGTGATGGCTAGTCGAGAAGGCAAGATATTAAAGTAGACTGTTAGGAGCTGTAAACATTTTGTTTAAAACTTTATTAAAAGTTTTAAAGACGTGTTAATACAACACCAACTCCACAGTCCGTGAAGTCGGTATTGGTTAATAAAAAATATTATATATATTTAATAGTTTTTTTGACATACCGATAGATGGCGTAATGGACAATAAACTACTACGTTTCTGCAATATCTTCGCTTTTTATCGTCTAAACTGTTGCAAATTAAGCTTTGCAATAAGTTAAAATAAAAATTTTAACCCCAGAAATCCTAAGCAAAGTTCATATCCAAATGCGGTACACTAAGTACCGTACAATATTTAAATGCCGAGCTCCAGGCAACTTAACGACCAATAACAGAGAACCGAAAATCACCTCGTTTCTGATTGGTACCTAACTTGATCCGGCGTCCGCATATAAAAGAAATCGTAAGCAGTGTACCCACTGCATTTTTATCTGGGATTTCAAGCAGAGCGCTCACATCGGCCTGCTTTCTTGTAAATTAAAAGTCCCCAACATGACCGACCTTCTAACAATCCCAAACCCCAGTTTAATTAATTGGAATTTTTATAATTAATAAAAACATGCCAAAATATTGAAATCAGGCAATTTGCGTGAATCATTAGGAGGCGTACCCATAAATCATTCACTGTTCGAAAAATTCTCGGGTTGCCAAATTCTGTGTCACGCAAACGTTTTTAAATATTTTGGAAAAACCTTCATTATGGGAAAACTATCGAATATATTTTTCTTTTTAATTTTTGTACTAATAGATCTAGGAATTACCTATATTTTGATATATCATTTGGCTTCCTAGGGCTTTAAATAAAGCCATTATAAATTAATTACTGGAAAAAATGCTCCAGAAAAAGCGTCCCTCCGCGGGAAAACCGCTGGGAAAATTTTATTTATAAAGGGTTTGGATTAAGGTTTGGAAGTTAAGTAGGAATTTATCAAAGCTAAATTTTAAGATATCGTAAAGGGTTTTACGTTAATTGGGTCGCGAGTAAATTAAGATTTAAGGGTCGCGACGTTAACAAAATCTTCAAAATTTGCGATTTTTTGAGGACCGTCGCGAGATTCATTTCGGGGTGAAATAAGCTGCTTCGCGATTGGTCAGAACCACTTTTAGGCTTTCGGAACCCGTCGGAAAAATATAAAAACACCGCGTTTTTTACAGAAGACAAAAGATTTTGTCTAGACTTAGTTCACGTCACATCGAGTCACATGAGAAATCTCTCAGCATCCCTAAGTGCGTTTTAGGTCTCAATTGCTGATCGGTGCGCCTGTTAATCGTTCATAATACACCCTAGACTTGCACATACTAGGTGAAAAGAAGGATTAGCACTTGTGAATTGGTCATTCCATTTCAAAAGCCAGTTGGTATTTGGTAGAATTTCTTTTTCTGAAGAAGTAAAAACTAACTAAGAAGATATCTCGACGCGGTTTAATTAACGGGTGATTAAGAGGTAAAAGAAAGTCCGCGGAGTACGTGATCTGCCTACGACCGTACTCAGGAATTGGGATAGTGCTCTATCGTTCCTAGGTAAAAAGCTTTCTTCCGAAAATCCGTTTCTAAGTTTTTCCGAGCCCCTACGAAATTCAGCAGGTCCATAATTGTTGGTCAGTCCGGAGGATTAGTTTGGGATAGATCTCATAAAACTACTTAAAAAACCGCCAAGCCAATGATAATTTTCTTAATTGATCAATCAGTTAGTGATTTTGCTCCAGAAAAGTCAAGACCTGGTTCGCACGCCCCGGCACCTACAGTACTTTCATTCAAAAGACATTAAGATTGCTGATTTTGATTTTTTGCTAATTAAAAGCCGTGCAGTCCGAAGAAATCAGATAAATAACTATAAAGTTCCTGATTGGACATTTTTAATTAGTTGTTAATTTTAAAAACTTAGTATTAGGAAAAACTCTTTTTCCTTTATTTTCTTTTATGTATTATTTGTTAAGTCTTTAATAAGACGTATAATCAGCTAAAAATCTTATTTTATTTAATTAGCCATTTTAGTGCTAATTTTAAACTTAAAACTTTTTGTTAATTAGTCTTTAGTTTTTAAGTATTGGTTTTTGTATTTACGAAGATTGAAAGCTTCTTTATTTTGTGTTTGATTACACTTAAGAGACGTTTTCGAAATTTGTTGATTACTTAGATTAATTGCTTTTCTAATTAATAGACTAATTTAAATTTTATTTAGTCTTGGACTAAACTGGAATAATAACTCAGCCATCTAGAGGTATAGCTCGTTATATAAAAGCAAAAAGCTTTTTATGATTATTGCGTTTAAAAAATAATTATCGTAAAAATTAATCAATTAACGATTACTCGTTAATTACATAAACAATTAGCCCAAGAGTGATCATATCATAAACACTAGAAAGTGAAACCCGCCACAAAAACATTAGTGCCGCGATAGTGAAAAACAATTAAAATAAGCACAGTTAGGACTTTAGGTGCTAAAAAGTTTTCCTACGACCACTTGTGAAAATAGCAAATAGCACACTGTTTTCATGCATAAAAAATGCCTTATATCACACTAGTGTTGCAAAGTACTTTACAGCACTAGTGTTGCAAAGTACTTTACAACACTGGTGTGATACATATTATGATGTCATTCTAAAAACTGCTATTGGTTTTGCAAGTGACATATTTATTGTAGTGACAGTAAAAAAACTTTTTATTTACCTTAAACGGTAGAACCCAAATTAGCAAAAATCATCTTATTTTATATTTATTAAAATTTACGAAAAAATAAAAACATAAACAAAAATAGACATAACCACAAAAAACAACTTTCACTGACTGGCACAGTGTTGTCAGGTAATTAGATCAAATTTAAAATCTCCCTTCTACCTTTGAGCACGTACTTCATAGAGGCAGCCTTGCCGCTTGACCGTTCGACCTAAAGCGCCAGAGAAAAAAGCCTATAGATCAAATTCCTTCCTCTCTTTCTTCGTGTACTCAAACAACTAGTTTAATCTTTTTTTTTAATCCCTAATTAAACCTAAGGCTAATACACACTTTATGAATCCACTTTCTTTTATCCATTCATAAATAGAATCAGACCCTTCCGACGTTGCCAAATGCTTTCCATATTTTGCATGGTAACTGACGTTTGGTAGTCGTTTTTCCTTACTTTAAGGACTTTAGGTTATGCATTTACAATTTTCATATTTTTTATATTTTTTCTTAAAAATATGAGGAAAAACTGTTATTTTTACTTAATTTTACATGTGATGTTCAGTTTCATTAACTCGTTTTACCAATTTTACCCCACCCAGCACCCCTTTTCACTCCCCGGTCCCGTAAGTTTATTTACTGATATTTTTTAAAAAAATATTTTGGATATGCACATATTATTAACATTGGTATTTAACTAACATTAAAGCAATTTTTTTGATCTGTTTTATTTATAATGGCAGCTAAACAACATTATTTTATGTTTTTTTACATAATTTAAAGGAAGTGGCCTTTTCATCACATTTTATTGTTAAAAATCATGCAAATAAAAATTAGGTCAAACAAAATGTTTATTATGTATTTTGGAGCGAATAAAAATAAAATGATGGTAAAATTAGCTACGTTAATTTCGACCGAAAGTGACCGCTTTGTGCATTTGTTTTCTACGTGGTTTTCTAGCTTTTTAGTTACTTTTTTAAAGAAAAGAGTTTTTAATAGACATAATTAAATGTATTCATTACCTAATAAGTGTGTGTTGTGTGATTAATTGGTGATGGCTAGTCGAGAAGGCAAGATATTAAAGTAGACTGTTAGGAGCTGTAAACATTTTGTTTAAAACTTTATTAAAAGTTTTAAAGACGTGTTAATACAACACCAACTCCACAGTCCGTGAAGTCGGTATTGGTTAATAAAAATATTATATATATTTAATAGTTTTTTGACATACCGATAGATGGCGTAATGGACAATAAACTACTACGTTTCTGCAATATCTTCGCTTTTTATCGTCTAAACTGTTGCAAATTAAGCTTTGCAATAAGTTAAAATAAAAATTTTAACCCCAGAAATCCTAAGCAAAGTTCATATCCAAATGCGGTACACTAAGTACCGTACAATATTTAAATGCCGAGCTCCAGGCAACTTAACGACCAATAACAGAGAACCGAAAATCACCTCGTCTCTGATTGGTACCTAACTTGATCCGGCGTCCGCATATAAAAAGAAATCGTAAGCAGTGTACCCACTGCATTTTTATCTGGGATTTCAAGCAGAGCGCTCACATCGGCCTGCTTTCTTGTAAATTAAAAGTCCCCAACATGACCGACCTTCTAACAATCCCAAACCCCAGTTTAATTAATTAGAATTTTTATAATTAATAAAAACATGCCAAAATATTGAAATCAGGCAATTTGCGTGAATCATTAGGAGGCGTACCCATAAATCATTCACTGTTCGAAAAATTCTCGGGTTGCCAAATTCTGTGTCACGCAAACGTTTTTAAATATTTTGGAAAAACCTTCATTATGGGAAAACTATCGAATATATTTTTCTTTTTAATTTTTGTACTAATAGATCTAGGAATTACCTATATTTTGATATATCATTTGGCTTCCTAGGGCTTTAAATAAAGCCATTATAAATTAATTACTGGAAAAAATGCTCCAGAAAAAGCGTCCCTCCGCGGGAAAACCGCTGGGAAAATTTTATTTATAAAGGGTTTGGATTAAGGTTTGGAAGTTAAGTAGGAATTTATCAAAGCTAAATTTTAAGATATCGTAAAGGGTTCTACGTTAATTGGGTCGCGAGTAAAATAAGATTTTAGGGTCGCGACGTTAACAAAATCTTCAAAATTTGCGATTTTTTGAGGACCGTCGCGAGATTCATTTCGGGGTGAAATAAGCTGCTTCGCGATTGGTCAAAACCACTTTTAGGCTTTCGGAACCCGTCGGAAAAATATAAAAACACCGCGTTTTTTACAGAAGACAAGAGATTTTGTCTAGACTTAGTTCACGTCACATCGAGTCACATGAGAAATCTCTCAGCATCCCTAAGTGCGTTTTAGGTCTCAATTGCTGATCGGTGCGCCTGTTAATCGTTCATAATACACCCTAGACTTGCACATACTAGGTGAAAAGAAGGATTAGCACTTGTGAATTGGTCATTCCATTTCAAAAGCCAGTTGGTATTTGGTAGAATTTCTTTTTCTGAAGAAGTAAAAACTAACTAAGAAGATATCTCGACGCGGTTTAATTAACGGGTGATTAAGAGGTAAAAGAAAGTCCGCGGAGTACGTGATCTGCCTACGACCGTACTCAGGAATTGGGATAGTGCTCTATCATTCCTAGGTAAAAAGCTTTCTTCCGAAAATCCGTTTCTAAGTTTTTCCGAGCCCCTACGAAATTCAGCAGGTCCATAATTGTTGGTCAGTCCGGAAGATTAGTTTGGGATAGATCTCATAAAACTACTTAAAAAACCGCCAAGCCAATGATAATTTTCTTAATTGATCAATCAGTTAGTGATTTTGCTCCAGAAAAGTCAAGACCTGGTTCGCACGCCCCGGCACCTACAGTACTTTCATTCAAAAGACATTAAGATTGCTGATTTTGATTTTTTTGCTTATTAAAAGCCGTGCAGTCCGAAGAAATCAGATAAATAACTATAAAGTTCCTGATTGGACATTTTTAATTAGTTGTTAATTTTAAAAACTTAGTATTAGGAAAAACTCTTTTTCCTTTATTTTCTTTTATGTATTATTTGTTAAGTCTTTAATAAGACGTATAATCAGCTAAAAATCTTATTTTATTTAATTAGCCATTTTAGTGCTAATTTTAAACTTAAAACTTTTTGTTAATTAGTCTTTAGTTTTTAAGTATTGGTTTTTGTATTTACGAAGATTGAAAGCTTCTTTATTTTGTGTTTGATTACACTTAAGAGACGTTTTCGAAATTTGTTGATTACTTAGATTAATTGCTTTTCTAATTAATAGACTAATTTAAATTTTATTTAGTCTTGGACTAAACTGGAATAATAACTCAGCCATCTAGAGGTATAGCTCGTTATATAAAAGCAAAAAGCTTTCAATTTTGTTTGATTTTGATTATGATTATTGCGTTTAAAAAATAATTATCGTAAAAAATTAATCAATTAACGATCACTCGTTAATTACATAAACAATTAGCCCAAGAGTGATCATATCATAAACACTAGAAAGTGAAACCCGCCACAAAAACATTAGTGCCGCGATAGTGAAAAACAATTAAAATAAGCACAGTTAGGACTTTAGGTGCTAAAAAGTTTTCCTACGACCACTTGTGAAAATAGCAAATAGCACACTGTTTTCATGCATAAAAATGCCTTATATCACTACTAGTGTTGCAAAGTACTTTACAGCACTAGTGTTGCAAAGTACTTTACAACACTGGTGTGATACATATTATGATGTCATTCTAAAAACTGCTATTGGTTTTGCAAGTGACATATTTATTGTAGTGACAGTAAAAAAACTTTTTATTTACCTTAAACGGTAGAACCCAAATTAGCAAAAATCATCTTATTTTATATTTATTAAAATTTACGAAAAAATAAAAACATAAACAAAAATAGACATAACCACAAAAACAACTTTCACTGACTGGCACAGTGTTGTCAGGTAATTAGATCAAATTTAAAATCTCCCTTCTACCTTTGAGCACGTACTTCGTAGAGGCAGCCTTGCCGCTTGACCGTTCGACCTAAAGCGCCAGAGAAAAAAAAGCCTATAGATCAAATTCCTTCCTCTCTTTCTTCGTGTACTCAAACAACTAGTTTAATCTTTTTTTTTTAATCCCTAATTAAACCTAAGGCTAATACACACTTTATGAATCCACTTTCTTTTATCCATTCATAAATAGAATCAGACCCTTCCGACGTTGCCAAATGCTTTCCATATTTTGCATGGTAACTGACGTTTGGTAGTCGTTTTTCCTTACTTTAAGGACTTTAGGTTATGCATTTACAATTTTCATATTTTTTATATTTTTTCTTAAAAATATGAGGAAAAACTGTTATTTTTACTTAATTTTACATGTGATGTTCAGTTTCATTAACTCGTTTTACCAATTTTACCCCACCCAGCACCCCTTTTCACTCCCCGGTCCCGTAAGTTTATTTACTGATATTTAAAAAAAAAATATTTTGGATATGCACCACTTACGTTTTATTTAGAAGAGTGTCTAAAATATGTAAGAATCGATAATTTTTAAAAAACCTTTATAATAGCAGAAAACCGTATTAAACTATTAGCGTTATTACCTAACAAAACCATACAATTTTTATTAAGTGAGGGCCTTTTTAAATTCCAAAATGATAAAAGTTATATAATGCTTCTAGGTAGGTGATTTTCGATGTAAAAATATTGTCAAAACAGTATAATATAGTAGTGAGGAAAAGTATATATCACACTAGTGTTGCAAAGTTCTCAATTGTTTTTTATTTTTTCTGAACAGACAAACTTTAATTTATTTTTTTTGGTGAATAATTTGTGGTCGTAGGAAAAATAGTGTACAGTACTCGTGTGAAAATGACTTTCTTACACTCGTGGGTTTGTCGCACTCGGCTAACGCCTTGTGCTACAATATTCCCACTCGTGTGAAATTAGTCATTTTCCACACTTGTAATGTAATATACTATTTAGGCATTAGCAAAGTTAGTTTGCTAGGGCGAAAATAAAATAACTAGTTTATAGAGCCATTGTACATATTAGCTTTTAAGTTTCCTATTGTAAAGAGCTCTATAAAAACGTAAGGACTTCCCTTCTTATCCCCTTAAGGACCGACTGTCCAGAAATTTCGTTCTTAGTGCCTATTCCATATATATAAAAAATTTCTTTGTTAATTTCCATTATGGAAAATAACTTTAATCCAAGCATGCATCGTTATTCATCAGAGGCTAATTTAGCCCAAACAAACTTTACTCTGTCCGGCACGACTCCCCCTTTAAATAATTCCAGTCACATTGGGGCGGCGAACATAATTCCAGGTTCGCCGGGTGGAAGGCGGGTTTTCCCCTCATCCTACGGGATGAGGCCTCTTCAAGAAGCCATAAATGTGACTGCCCCCGATATGACTCATTCCTATGAGTCAGACCGCTTCTTAATGTATAGTAACATAAATAGTGATCAGATTTTTAAGGCCGCCACGCGGGAAGAATTCCAAACAGGAACATCCGGGAATCCGGAAGAGGTTGCCAAGGCAACCCGGTCTGGACCGGTAAGATCAGGTAGGGTAGCGGATCAAATACAATTTTTTGAGACCCTCAGCGTCGCATCTGAGGACAGCCTCAGTGGGGTGTACCCATTTAGGCCGGCTAACCCTGATTCTATAAATAAAAGCATTCAGGATGACAAGCTGCGTTCGCGGCGTGATCCAGACCTTTTTAATATGGGTAAATCAACCTACACGTTCAAAGATCGCGTCGCGCATTGGCAACAAAACCGTACTTATTAGACAAAAATAATTCGAGAGCGGTCTGCGGTAGGTGATCTCACTTAGCTTTGAGAGAAATATCTTCGGCTAGTGAAAAATCTGCATCTCCAAGTTGGACAGAAGTTGGACAGTGTTCCGAGAGATAGTACTTTGCATTGCAAGGAAATTGCACGCAGTAAAGAGTTTTTTCCTATTTTAATTTACAAATAAAATATCGCATCATTTTAGCTTTTAAAAAAGTATATGCGACAATTTTCGTCAATAAGACGTCAGCTTGCTGCTTGGGAGTATCTGTATTTGCCCACTTTCGTCTTTTTGTTATCTTTTTGCCAATAACTTATTAATGATGAATGCCATCATCTTAAACGCATTTTTTGGCATTAACTTATTAATGACGGATGCCATCACTTTATCTGCAACACGTGGCCTAATAACGGCCAATTGCCCACTTTCGCGTCTTTTTGATACCTTTTTGCCAATGCCTTGCCATTAAAGAGTGTTGGCAATGCCAGTAAATTAAATGTACAACGCCGGCAAAAATGTTTTATGGGGCCTAACCCCAATAGTAATAATTGCAAATATTTTAATTTAAATAATGCTGCTAAATAATCAATGCTTAAAAAACAATAAACTGTTAGGTACGATTCTTTTTCTATTAACCTACGAACAATGTACAATGTACAAATTCGGATGCTACCATACACAGACGTAACGGTTGTGACGTGAAACACACCAATTGTTACCTACCAAAGTCGGAGTACCAAAATGGATCGAAATCGCCTCATGAGTTGTTTGTAAACTGACCCGTCCCTTGTCTATGGTTTGTAAGGTGATATGGGCAGGCATAAAAATGTTTCTTATTTTTTAGGCAAAATATATGCGTGAGTTAAAAGATTAATTAAGATAATTCTTTGCTGAAAAAAAAACGATAATTATAAAAATGATGTTTGTTTAAAAATACAACTGTGGCGCAACTTATATAGTCTTTATTATTAATAAGTTTAAATCCTGCTTGAGTTCGATAAAAGTAAAAAACTTTGCTGTGAAAATACCTCTAGGATTTACGACCTTAAAAAAACTATCCTATTCTGAAACCCTGTAAAAATAATTTTGTGTATGTTAGCAAAATACGTCTTACCACAAATTTCACAGCCAAATGGTCGTTCGCCCGAGTGTATTCTAGCATGGTTTTGTAAAGTAGAATGTTCTTTAAATGCCCTACCACATTCGCTACAAACATATGGTTTTTCGGACGAATGATACAGCATATGTTTATGATATGATTGTTGAAACGTGAATGATTTACTGCATATTGAGCAGGAATAGGGCATTTCACCTAAAACCCAAATTATTTTATATTAAAATATTTATTTATTGTCAATTTTATAAATTAAATTTTATCGTTGTCATTGTAGTTGTAAATAATAAAAATTAACATAATAAAGAAAAAATCTTTTTAAGTTTCCGTTGACAAAGTTTTGCAGAAAGGTTTTGTTTTTTAATGGTTTTCTTTTATAACTTTAAGGTGGTATCAGACGATTCATTTTTCGTTCACTTCTCTCTTTCATTCTGCATCTTTCACTCGAAGTGAAACATGTGAACATAGTGTGAAATAAAAATGAATAATGAATTCATTAGTGAGCCTTGAGTGAACCGATCCACCAGTGCTGGATATCGGCATTAGGCATTATTCACTCGCTATCGGAATAACGAAAAATTACACTTTTAGACATGAAATGAATATTCACTGGGGATCTTTTACTCTCACTCCGTCGCACCTCTTGTAGGGTTAAGTTAGTACGTGCACTCGTTGTACTGTAGCTATATAAAGATGGTTTTAAACTCGAAGGATGAAAACACGTTGCTCCTTTAAGAGCATTTTAAGAACTACTACTTAGTGTCTTTGGAATCATCCCAGCAAACACTGTTTGCCGGCAATGTACATTTTTCATATTGGCATTGATGCTAAAGCATTGGCAATTGGTGGCAATATTATGCCAACATCTTATACGCATCAAAAAGTCAACCCTAAATAAACACTTAATTGCCAATAAATTATACATGGAGGCGAATTGCCGGCAAGCATACAAAAATGGCGGCATACCAATCCTGATTAAATAAAGCACGCGTTTTTGTTGCAGGCAAATAAATATTGGATTTTTGAAGGCAAACCTTCAACGCATATTCATACTTTTTAAACCATATTATTAACATTGGTATTTAACTAACATTAAAGCAATTTTTTGATCTGTTTTATTTATAATGGCAGCTAAACAACATTATTTTATGTTTTTTTACATAATTTAAAGGAAATGGCCTTTTCATAACATTTTATTGTTAAAAATTATGCAAATAAAAATTAGGTCAAACAAAATGTTTATTATGTATTTTGGAGCGAATAAAAATAAAATGATGGTAAAATTAGCTACGTTAATTTCGACCGAAGGTGACTGCTTTGTGCATTTGTTTTCTACGTGGTTTTCTAGCTTTTTAGTTTCTTTTTAAAGAAAAGAGTTTTTTAATAGACATAATTAAATGTATTCATTACCTAATAAGTGTGTGTTGTGTGATTAATTGGTGATGGCTAGTCGAGAAGGCAAGATATTCAAGTAGACTGTTAGGAGCTGTAAACATTTTGTTTAAAACTTTATTAAAAGTTTTAAAGACGTGTTATTAAAAAATATTATATATATTTAATAGTTTTTTTGACATACCGATAGATGGCGTAATGGACAATAAACTACTACGTTTCTGCAATATCTTCGCTTTTTATTGTCTAAACCGTTCCCATTAGACAAAAATAATTCGAGAGCGGTAGATAATCTCACTTAGCTTTGTAAGAAATATCTTCGGCTAGTGTAAAAATCTGTATCTCCAAGTTGGACAGTGTTCCGAATGCGAAATTGCATGCAGTATGGAGTTTTTTCCTATTTTAATTTTCAAATAAAATATCGCATCATTTTAGCTTTTAATAAAAGTATATGCGACAATTTTCGTCAATTAGACGTCAGCTTGCTGCTTGGGAGTGTCTGCATTTGCCCACTTTCGTGTCTTTTGTTATCTTTTTGCCAATCACTTATTAATGATGGATGCCATCATCTTAAACGCATTTTTTTGCCAATAACTTATTAATGACGGATGCCATCACTTTATCTGCAACACAGAGGCGCACTTACAACTTTGCCGCCCTTAGGCTATTTTATTTTCGCCGCCCCTTTGTATAATTTAAGAGCAAAAAAAAACTCATTCACTTTCTTTTCTTTCAAATCTACGTAATAAATAAAATATAATTTTGAAGAGCAAAAAAACACTCCTCACCTTCGTTTCTTTCAAATCTACGTAATAAATAAAATTCGAAATCATCTACAACATTATTTATTCATATTTTGCCGCCCCCTAAAGTACGTCTGCCGCCCCCTAAAAACGCCGCCATAGGCTTCAGCCAACTCAGCCTTTTGGTAAAGGCGCCACTGCTGCAACACGTGGCCTAATAACGGCCAATTGCCCACTTTCGCGTCTTTTTGATACCTTTTTGCCAATGCCTTGCCATTAAAGAGTGTTGGCAATGCCAGTAAATTAAATGTCCAACGCCGGCAAAAAATGTTATATGAGATAAAATAGATAGTTAGATTTAAAGATGATTGTGATTTGATTCGGGATCTTCTTCCGCTAGTTCTCTTAGTAACATGTTTAAAGCGCGCAAGACATTTCTTCTTGAAATTCATGGTCGTACCCACCCAGCGACGACGTTTTTGTTTTGCTTCTTTTTTGGTAATTCTTTAATTAAATGATCGCATATCATACGAATTTTAAGGCGCACCACTTCGAAAGACATCTTTTAGGAAAATAACGAATGAACCTTAATTTTTAAGTAACTTTGTTTGTGTTGTGTGAAAGCGGAATGAAATATAAATAAATATTCACTTGAGTGATCATTCACCGAGGGAGGTGAACCGTCTGATACCGCCTTTATGATTTATTGCGTAATATAAAAAAAATCAAGAATTTTAAAGTAAACCAAAAAATTTTACTTTATGGAACAGCCTGAATAGATTGTCATAAAACAAAATACTAAAAAATAAAATTGACAAGAAAAAAACACAATATCGTATTACTAAGTATAAAATTAAAAACACACCTTATAATATAAAAGTATATACAGAGTGTCCAAGGATAGGGCTTACAAGGGGAAAATGGATAAAAACTAATTTTTCGAGAAATAAGTATTCTTGATAAAAATTTTTGGTTTTAAAATATGTATAATTCACAAAACAAGAGGCTGATTTTGTATTCAGGGTTCACAAAAAAACAGGATTTTTCTTAAAGAGTAAACTCCCTTTATTTTTCAATTTTAAGCAAAATATCATTAAAAAAAATTAATTAGAATACAGTTTGTAATCAATAAAAATAATTATATAAAATGTTATTAAACTTGATAATTTGGCGAAAACGCCATGATCACGTTTGTTTACAGCTGAAAAATTGTGTTGGGTATGAATTTGTGGGGAAGCTGATGTTTGAAAAGTAAATTATGAGAATTTTTAATACCCTTTTTATAAAAATTTACCATACAGTGTGTCTACGTCAGTTGGCGGCATATGGGAAACTTTTTTATTATTAATATTACGAAAAAAGTTATTCTTTATAAAAGTTCTGCATGGTCTAAAACCTAAAATACAATCATCAGATATCAAATTGTGTCAGTCATGTACGAGGTTTGGCCAAAAATGTATTTTTTGCTCAAGAGTAAAGTACCTTTAATTTTGCTAATATTGCAATATGTTATAAAGAAAAGATGTTTAAATTTTAAAATTACTTCCAAATATGCAATTTTGTTTATTTCCAAAAAAAATAGGTTTGTACATTAATACACTATATTTCATGATTATTATTATCATAGGACAGTTTTAAATACACTTTTTAAATTAATTGTTATTAATTTTTTTGTTTTTTTGAAAATGAACAAAATTGCATATTTGGAAGTTATTTTTAATTCTAAACATCTTTTCTTTAACAATTTGCATTTCTGATGATTGCATTTTAGGTTTTGGACCATGCAGAACTTTTTATAAAGAATTTTTTTTTCGTAATATTAATAATAAAAAGTTTCCCATATGCCGCCAACTTACGTAGACACACTGCATATAATTTTTAATGACACTAGAATCAGTGCTATAAAACCTCTTGAAACACCTGTACAATGAATAATGTCATTCAAAATCCTATTTTAAATACATTTTTTACAACTCTATCTGAAACGATCCTCTGGCTACTCAGACCTTTCAACACTATTTGTTTTATTGCGTATTTTTTCTATTAAAAAATGTTTTTTGCGAATATTTTTTTTTTTTGACAGAATGATAAAGACACTACTTATTATTATTCAACTTCTATAAGACAATTTAATTTTACCCATGTAATTACCTGTATGAAGTCTTTTATGTTTTTTTAAGAAATACTTTGTTGTAAACAACTTGGTACAAACATCACATTCCCATTGCTTACAGTCCTGTGGTTTAGTTGTACCTAAAAATAAGAAAGACATAAAGACATATTCAATTTTGTAATAGGCTCCAATATACTAATCATTTTAGCATTATTGTTTTGACGAAAAAAATATGATTGTATCTTGAAAGCGTTTGTAAAAAAACATTGTTTAGTAAATATGACTGAAATTACCTGTTTTTCTTTATTGGTTACAGAGTTGAGTCGAATACTGAAATTCTGTATTCGAATCTAGAATACCGTATTCTAAAAGGTATTCGAATACAAAGGAAAAAAGCATTGAAATACCGCTGCATTTGAATACCAGGATTCCGTATTCAAGTTACTTTTTAAGGGGCAAAAGAAAGGTCTTCACCCCTAAACAAAAAAACTCTACAAAATTGTGTCTCTGATTTAAACTGACTGACTTAAAAACCGCTATACCTTATACCAAGAAGCAGTGTTCAAGAATACTTTTTAAGGCCCCAAAAAATGGTCCTCATTATATTCAACACTGTATTCGAATAACAGGATTTCAATACCGGGATTCGAATACAGGATCTGAATATTGAAATATAACTACATACCAATATGATTTTCGCTTTTTTCCTTCCTCAAATATTTCCACTTTCTTTCCTTTCTTAAATATTTCCACTTTTTTCGTTCCTCAAATATTTTTGAAAAAGTCCCCCCTTACATTCCACTGTTTTCAAAAAACCGCCATTCATTTGTCAAAATGCCGCCCTCAAATTTTTGTCGCCCCTTGCAAATGTCCCTGCTGCACCCCCGCCAGGAACGGCCCTGTTAGTAGATAAAATTTGAATGGCCTGATTTATTTAAAAGCTATTTTAAATCTTGCATTTTTTTTTCATTAAAGACTGTCAAGATCAAGAAATTTATTTTATAAAAAAATCTAGTTATCTGTTGCGGCCACCTATAGGATATTTGTTATATTTTTTTATTTGAATATTACTTAATAATGTAAACTTAAAATAGTTATTTTGTTTTTAAAATAAAAAATGAAGACAAATATTGTTTTAAATTATTTCGCGATATCTCCCTAATGGTTGACTTTTGTCCTCATATTAGGGAATTATTGGAATAGGCAAATAGTGCTAGCAGTAATAAAGAAAAACTTTACCCAGCAAACACTATTTGCCGGCAATATATAGTTTTCATATTGGCATTGATGGTAAAGCATTGGCAATTGGTGGCAATATTATGCCAACATCTAATACGCATTAAAAAGTTAACCCTAAATAAACACTCAATTGCCAATAAATTTTACATGCAGGCGAATTGCCGGCAAGTATACAAAAATGGCGGCATACCAATCCTGATTAAATAAAGCATGCCTTTTTGATCTGTTTTATTTATAATGGCGGCTAAACAACATTATTTTATGTTTTTTACATAATTTAAAGGAAATGGCCTTTTTCTAACATTTTATTGATACAAATCATGCAAATAAAAATTAAGTCAAACAAAATGTTTATTATGTATTTTTAAGAGAATAAAAACAAAATGATGGTAAAATTAGCTAGGACGATTTCGACGGAAGGTGATAAATTCAAATTTCCCGCTTGGCCGAAATACAAGATTTGACAATTTGACAGATGAGGCAACCTTGCTTTTGTTTGGCCGCTTTGTGCAATTGTTTTGTATTATACGTGGTTTTCTAGCTTTTTAGTTTTTTTTTTAAAGAAAAGAGTTTTTAGTAGACATAATTAAGTGTATTCATTACCTAATTAGTGTGTTTTGTGTAATTAATTGGTGATGGCTAGTCAAGAAGTCGGGTTATTCAAGTAGACTGTTAGGAGCTGTAAACATTTTGTTTAAAACCTTTTAAATTTGTAGTTACCTAAAAAAATATATGAAATCAGGGAGTTGCCTTATTAAAAGTTTTAAAGACGTGTTAATAAAAAAAAATTATATGTATTTAATAGTTTTTTTTTGACATTTAACTCCTTTAAAATATTTCTCCCTATGTTTTGGATCTGAAAATTGAGTGTAAGTGTCCCTTAAATACTTACTATTTTAAAGTGTTTTTTTTTGATTAACTATCTTTTTTTTAATTTCATTACATACTCTTTATTTTTTTTTTTTTTGGTTTATTGTTACGATATAAAAATTTATATTATGTAATTTTTTTATTGATAAAGTTATCCTGCCTTTTTTCTCATTTTTTCGATTACAAAATTCTAAATATGTTATTTAACTTTTGGGACATTCAACTTATAAAACTTGCAATACTTATTTAATGATAAATGCCATTATTCTAAAAGCATTTTTTGCCAATAACTTATTAATGATGGATGCCATCATTCTAAATGCATTTTTTCATCATAAATTATTAATGACGGATGCCATCACATTATCTGCAACACGTGGCCTAATAACGGCCAATTGCCCACTTTCGCGTCTTTTTGATACCTTTTTGCCAATGTCTTGCCATTAAAGAGTGTTGGCAATGCCAGTAATTTAAATGTACAACGCCGGCAAAAATGTTATATGGGAAGTATTCGAATACTATGATTTACAAACGGTATTCACAATCGAGAATCCGGAATACTAACCAAAAAAGTATTCAGTTGAATACCGTATACCAAACACAGATATTTATTTGAATACCAGCCAAATGTATTCTGAATGGAATTGAGAATACTGAGTATTCGAATACTATCCAACTCTGTATATATATGGAGTGGCTGTTAAAGCTGTAATTTATAAGTACCTAATAACTATTAAAAAGATCCTTTGCTATATATTCGTAAGGTAGATTTCGCTCATATGTCAAAAATCTAAGGTGATACTGATGGTACTCCTTCCTTCTACCCTCCATATTTATTATACAGGGAGCCTCTAAAAGGTATGTACAAAATACTACCACCATTGACGTATTATACTTTACTGTAAATAGTCTAATACTACCACGAAGGTTCTGGGACAAAATAAAACGATTAAACACAATTTACTTTTGTCAAAAAGTAAAGTTTATCGCTTACGAGATACAGAGTGTTAAAGTTTTCTTTCGATTTTAGTTATTTTTTAATAATATTTTAATATTAGCAATTTTTTCACGAAGGTCAGGCTTAAGGTGTTTTTAAGGGTAAGAAATCAAAATTTGCTAACGTTTCGGTTGTAAAATGTAAAAGAAGCCACTTGCAATATTTTGCTTATATTTATGTTGTCATAACTTGTTTGCCTCGGTATTTCATGGTTCCAGTAGAAGATTTCTATTTTCTCATACTTTTTGCTCAAAAAAGCAAAGCTTATCTAGTAAATATCGCTACGAGCAACAGTTTTTGAGATATTTTAGATTAACTTTTTTTATACAAAAATGTTTCTTTGCATCTCTTTACGGTTTACCTTAGCCACCCGGCAGTCCAGTAAAGGTCTGTACAAAATATTACCACGTATTCTTTGAGCCAATAAAATACAGTGATCTAAGGCAGTTTACCTTAGTTGAAAAATTTGCGAGATACAGAGTTTCAAAGTTTATATCTAATTTTAGTTATTTTTTAATATTTTTTTATTATTAGAAAAGAACTTTTCGAAATTTGTTATTGGGTGCTTCTCCAGGCAGGCTGAGAAATCAGAATTGCTTTAGATCGTTGTATTTCGGTCCAGAGCAATTTGTGATAGTATTATGTACAGACCTTTTAGAGACACCCTGTATAAGTTGTTTTTTGTGGTTCTTATTTTTTGAGATATTTAGCAATTTCCATACCTTTGGCACATCTATTATGTATTTTTTTAAAGAGAAGTTTGGTAGCTATAAAGGCGCAATTTTTATTTACTTACTTTGAAGTGAAGAATCTACATCCATTGCACCATTTTCTTGCGGTTTTTGGTCACTATCATTCAAACTATGTGAACGCAAACTCATGGGGTTACTAAATCCATAATGGGCGACCTAATAAAACAATATTTAAAAGATTAAAAACGAATTTTTAAAAAGTTATCTAATAGGAAATTTTAAGACAAGTGGTAGAATTATTTCATCCAGATAAGAAAATAAGTTCATCTAGGCATGAGTCCGTAAAGAAGATACAATGTGTTAATTTTGTAAAAACATGTCTTTTGGTACATATTTTAAATATCCTTTACTCATTTTTGTTGTAATTTGGAAATGTTATTATTGGCTTTACGCGACAAATTTATCACTAACTTAATTACATTTAGTAAGCACAGGGGCACCTGGAGTGGCACCTGAACGAATATTTCTAACAAAAAGAAAGGTACGCCACTGACTACGAAAGTGTGTGTGAATATTTATATTTTCTTAAAAGTAAGCTAATGAAAATACAGCATTTATATTCTTTTAATTTTTTTTTCATATCTTGTTTAAATTTAAAAAAAAATCACTTAATAGCACAAAAATAAGGCTTTTACAATTTCTTATTAGCAATTATTTTATAATATAAAATAATTAATAACAACACTATAGCCTAAAAAAATACTTATATAAGTGTTAACAGAACTAAATTACAAGATTTTTGGAAAACAGTTTATATCTTGAGAACAAAAAATTTGCGGACCCATGTTTATAAAAATATTTATTTCTTATTTTAATAAGAGGATTCTCCCATAAAATGATTTATCCTTAAAGAACATAATGGGACAGTTTTCTTACAAAATAAAAACTTCTTTTTGCTAATAGTTTGAAACACATAAAATATTTATTTCCATTAAAATTTCGTTACGTTTTAAAAATGGTTATAAATTATAATTCTTTTTCACCGCTGCAGAAAATTCAAATTTTAATCATTATTCTTTTAAATACAATGCATTTCTTTAATGGGGGACTGACCCTTCCTAAAGAGTATTTTTAGAAAATGGTGGTACTCCAATTATTACTTGAATACATTAAGTTAAGCTTAATTAGTATGTGATAAGTAAGTATGGTTTTGTTTAAAAACCAATTATACTTACTCTGAGATGTACCATTAGGCTGCCTCTCATCCTAAATCTCTTACTGCATAAGTGACAGTGGTAACTGTACTTGCCAGTTTTTTCGTCTGGTGTGGTTTGGTGTAATAATTTTTGATGCATTTCCAAAATATTTCTATCGGTAAAATTAAAGTTGCAGATATCACAAGAAATAATGTCATTGTCTTTATTTTTAATATCTTGCGATTTTGAAGTTATTGGTTGAAAATCTTCTTTGGTTTCTTGATTCTATAACAAAAAAAAATGTAACATTGTATACATGTACAGAGTGATCTATTTTCGAAAACCATAAGGACTATTAAAAATCGAATGAAGAGCCTTTAATCTTTTTTTTTTTTTGAAAAAGTAACTGTACTAAAAACAGTTTATTTTGTGGATGTAAAGAAAGATTTTAAAAATTTTCGACATTTTTACAACTTTCTATAACATAACTCGTTTGCTATTAAGAATATGAAAAAACTTTGGATATATTGATTATGTAGCTTTTTCCGGGTGTCCATTAAGTCAACCAACAAACTATAAGAAGTGATTCTACAATAATAATTCTACAATAAAAAATAGGGAAACAACTTCATATAAACAAAACATGGTAGGTGGTAGAGGAGCTTTCCTAGCCTGAGGAGGTATCACCCCACTCACCATTTAAAGGACCCGTGAAGTCTTAACAGACGCTTCGGTTTCTGGGTGTGTGAGTCAGCTTTCCTTCTTCCCTCTTTTTTTTTCTTTTTACTTCCCAAAATATGTACAAATGATGGCGGCACACCCGGGAGTAAAATGTGTCGGAGGTAAAATACCCTTCCATTCGGATCTCCGGGCAAGGGGTGCATCCGGGAGGCCTTCATCGAGAAGTTTAATTTCTTTTGCAAATATATGTGGGCCATTATCACATTTGCAAATATATGTCACCATTATCTTTAGTCATCTAAGCCCCACATACTGTTTCTAACGAAAACTCAAATAAGTTCTTAATCTTTAACCAGCCACCTTCTGTCCCCAGGCTACGAACTTATTTCGTGTTTTCGCCCACATGGTGGCGTATGTGCTTACGTCCGCAACGATCTGGCTTGTGCTCGAGTTTCCAATCTTGAATCGGGTAGGCCCGATATCCTTTAGCTCAAACTTTCCCTTAGGTCTTCTACCAAATTTATCTGCTGTTTGTACCGGTCCCCATCTAATAATTCCTATGTTGAGTTCTTTACTTTTTTCAAAAAATATCGATAGCATAAATCCTCAGTTTCCATCGGCTGAAGTAATTGTGCTTGGCGACTCCAATGTCCATAATAAGAGTGGCTGGGCTCTTCAAAAACTGACCCCTAAGGCAGAGCAGCCAAAATCTTTGCAGTCAGTAGCTCTCTTACCAACCTTATTATGGAACCTATGTAATTTCCTAGAGTCCCAAATCATAGTTTAAATCTCCTAGATCTCTGTCTTACCACCAACCCCGAACTCTATTAAGCATCTGTCACAGCTCCCCTTAGAGCATGGCTTAATTACTATATCTTACCCTGCAAATCTCGAGGTAAATGAATCCATGCCACCACGCACCGTATGGCACTACAACTCAGCCGACTGGGATGGCCTAAGGGATTTTTCGCCACTTCACCCTGGAATTCCATCTGCTTTTCTTCTCGTGATCCTTCTGAAATTTGCAATCAACTAACTAAATCAATTTAATTGGGCATTAAAACTCATATTCGACACACCACCAAGAACCCCGAACAATTCAATAACAAACCCTGGTTTTTCAAATCTTGTAATAAAGCTAGAACTTTAAAATTTCAAGCCAGCATTAAAGCAAGAAACTACTACAATTAAACAATTTCTGAAGCCAAAGACTCCTTCGACAATCGTATTAAAAACAAAGTTCTTTCTTGCTCAAATGGCAGCAAATCTTTCTGGTCCTTCGCAAAAACATAAGTAGGAATTTTTGTACTAGTTCTTTTCCACCCCTAACTTTGGAAGATAAAATTATTTCTGCCGCTAAAGGAAAGGCAGAACTATTTTCTAAACAATTTGCTGCCAATTTAACCCTTCCTTAAATCATCCAATTCTAGCTACTACCCCAGTTCCTCATAAAATGCCTGATATTATTTTTAAGGTGAAACATATTAAGCGTATCCTTTCTTCTTTTAACACCAAAAATCATGTGGGCTCGACGGCTTACCAGCAGTCGTTTAAAAAAATGTGCTTCAAAACTTGCACCAACTTTAACTAGGCTCTTTCGAATTTCTTGCGACACAGGTATCTTCCCGGAGAGCTGGAAAACTGCACCTGTTCAGCCTATTCCCAAAAAAGGATCTAAATCTTTTCCATCTAACTATAGACTAAGTTTAATTCTCTCAGTTATTTGTAAAGTAATGGAAAAATTCATTAATTCACAAATCATTAAATATTTAGAAATACACAAAATGTTGAATGACAGGCAGTATGGATTTCGCCACAAAAATCTACAGCAGATCTTCTTTCCTTCGTATCACACTGCTGGAATAAGTCTCTTTAGTTTCTAGGTAAGCCCCAGATTGTTGCTCTTGATATATCCAAAGCTTTTGATCAGGTCTGGCATGCCGCACTTCTTAATAAACTTCCCTCCTATGGTCTTTCAACTTAACTCTGTACTTGGCTCTCTAGTTATCTATCTGATCGACGTATGTCGGTTGTTGTGGACGGCCATTCTTCAAGCTTGCACTAAGTAAATGCTGGAGTGCCTCAGGGCTCAGTACTGGCACCAACATTGTTTTTCTTCACATCAACGACCTTCTCTCGTCCACAACTAATTCCATTCATAGTTTCGCCGCCGATAGTACCCTTCACTTCAGTTTTCAGGCTCCTAAGCCCATCGCTAAACCTGATTTGGAAAACAGATGCAGAGCGATGGATTGGGACGTCAAAAATCTCGTCCATTTTAATGCATCCAAAACACAATCATGTTCCTTGTCGCGAAAAGAGTCATCAAATACTCATCCTCTACTTATGAGCGGCCAAGTTTTACAGAGCAAAGACACCTTCAATCTTGTAGGTGTCACATTTGAAAGTAACCTTAACTGGCATAAACACATTGTATCTACAGCCACGGCAGCTTCAAAAAACCTTGGATTTCTCTTTCGAGCCAAAAAGTATTTTTCTTCTTCTAATTTATACACTTTATATGTGTACCAAATCCGACCTTCCTTGGAATATTGTTCTCATATCTGGAGCATAGCGTCCCCCACAACCCTAAGAATTCTTGATTCTATTCAAAGAAGAGCTGTTCGTCTCATTGATGATCCTTCACTTATAGAAGGGCTTTCTTCTCTTGCCCATCGTCGGGCTGTGGGGACTTATCGCTTTTTTATAGGTACTTTTATGGCTTTTGCTCTGAAGAATTATCCAGTATAATTCCTCCACTCACGGTTCCCAACAGAGAGACTCGTGGTGCCACGCGTATGCATCCCTATACGGCCCAACTGGACAGGCCTCGAACTTCCCACCTTGTTCGTTCTTTTATCCCTAGAGTTTCTAAAATGTGGAACCTGCTGCCAGCTAAGGTCTTTCCTTTTTTTCCAAATCTTCAAATATTTAAGTCACGTGTCAACAAACTCCCTCTTACCTCGCTTAAGACACCCACGGTAGCTTTTAGCCTTCGTGGATTGTCCAAAGAAAAAAATACGACCTAAACGTCTTAGTTTTTAAACTACGTGGTGTTAAAAATTTAAAAAAATTATTTTTCTTTTACAATAACTTTTATACCAATTTGAATATTTTTAAGAAATTGGGAAAACGTCACCCATTTAGTTTTAAATAAATATGATTTTCTAACTTTTTTCTTTTTATGTACGGTTTTTGAAAAAATGTAAACCATTTTTTGCATGGTCTTTTGTATTACCAATATCAAATTCTACAGTAAAAAATAACCCTTATTTTTAATTATTTCCTTAGATAGGGATTTGACTATGCCGAAAAATTATTTCTATTTATTTACGAGTAAACTGTACAGCTAATTAAAAAAGTCAAGAAATTTAATTTGTTCTAAACAGGAATATAAAAACTATTTTTATTTTAGAAAAATGCAGTGGCGTACCATTTTTCTTAAAAAATATTTACCCTAAACCCCTCTTAGACGACTCTGGGTAAACCTTAGATTGTTTCTGTATGTCAAAAAATGTCTCCTGGATGCATAGGAGACGTATTCCAATTTGTTTTTTAATATCTAAATTGGTATAAAACTTATCATTAAAAAAACAATATTTGTTTCAAATTTTACACCCCGTCGTTCAAAAACTAAGACGTTTAGGGCATAATATGCTTATATAAAGTTTTTTCTTCTTATTTTTCATTGTTGAATCACCACTTAGAATTTGTCAGTTGAGTTACTGGACATCCTGTGTTTTTGAAGAGCAGAAAGGAAGCTTTAGAAAATATTTTAAAATATAGGTACAGGATGTCCTACAAGGTAAAAATAGGTTAGGTAATATTTTTACAAACTTAAAAACTGAAAACGTAGAAAACAACTAATAACACAACGATGTTCTTCGATAGGAAACTAAACAATTCAATATATTTAAACGTTTTTTACAACTTAATTAGCAAACGATTTATAAGAAAATTGCCAAAATGTTAGACTTATCCTGTTACCCCCGAAAGATCGCTGTAGTCATAAAAGCCATTTACATTTTCTTGTTAAACGGTTACGTCATGTATGTATGTCGCGTATTTAACTGTGTTTGAATACATCCCGGACAATGGTTTAAAAACAATATATTTATCTTTTTCGGGCGGGCGTATCCATTGAACTCATTAAAAACTTTGTTTCGGTCATTTTTTTGTAAACTTTTACATGCCTGTACATGGCCAGTAAAACATTTTTATATTCGGTGTAAACCAAAATAGTACGAGATCCCGCTGCAAAAACACTACGTTCATTACGTTTTGAGCAAAACACACATTTCTACATACGTTTATGAATAGGAGAATACATTGATCAACACGCAGCCAGTAAAAAGTGGCCGCAAGTAATTTTAATTAAATTAATGTTAATTAATTTTCCAAAAAAATTTCGTTCACTTCTCTTTTAAATAAAATGTCATCCACATCATAATAATGTGTGTAAAGAATTCAAAAATCTATAGGAGCCGTTGCACGCTCGGCCGCAACTACCTCGCAGCCAGGTGTAAGCAGGTAATATTTTGATTTATTTATACGTTCATGACTTACACGCTTGTTTATTACATCAAATTAAAGCTAATTTTTTTCTAATATTATGATATGCCGCTGCCTGTGAAAAAATAGCCGCAAATTAGGGGTGCCATTTGTTAAAGTCGCGAGATATTCGAGATAAAGTGAAAGAGAGTTAGCGCGCAACGCCACTTGTTAGATGAGGATGGTGAATGCCAGCTGTGTGACTATTCAAAGCCATTGCGCATGCGTCGATAGATAGGGTTCTCAACAGTGAACTATTCTTATATTATAACCACGATTGTGAAAGCAGCGAAGAATCGGACTTCGATTAGATAATAAGCAAATGTAATACACTGATGAAAGATAAAAACTTAATTCAGGATATTGATTTTGGAGAAGCTGATATATCGGAGTCAAGAAAGCAAATTCTTCAGCCAAGAAAGCATTATTAGTCTGAGTTTATTTTTCTTGCCTCAAGAATTTATTCTCTGTAATCAAACATATCAGTTTCTTCAAAATTGTTCTCTTGATTCGAGATTGATTCTCTTCAATCAAGTTAAATTTCCTATCCCTGTATATATTGTATTAATTATTAAATGACATTTTAATTTTTTTAATTTTTTAAAAGAGTGATAATAGAGCTTGAAAAAATAGAAAGTTAACTCTTTTCTCATTGTTTTTAATATGCTGCTCTTTTTGAACTAATATTTAATGACTAATCAATGATTGTATCAACAAACTGTAATAAAAACTAATATTTTTTCAAATATAATATGCGTAATATTTTATTTTGTAGAAAAGTAAAACATAAGCAAAATTTGATACTTTTTAAATACGGTTTTTTATTTTTACTTGATCAATAAACAAATTTTTATTTTAAAATAAATATTTTACTACTTAAATTTCTTTTTTAAAAATATTAATTACGTTATTGTAATTTTGGAGTAAATATAAAGTCGTTCCTACTATTTTTTGAGCCGCTGGCTGAGAACCCTATCTATCGACGCATGCGCAATGGCTTTGAATAGTCACACAGCTGGCATTCACCATCCTCATCTAACAAGTGGCGTTGCGCGCTAACTCTCTTTCACTTTATCTCGAATATCTCGCGACTTTAACAAATGGCACCCCTAATTTGCGGCTTTTTTATCACAGGCAGCGGCATATCATAATATTAGAAAAAAAATTAGCTTTAATTTGATGTAATAAACAAGCGTGTAAGTCATGAACGTATAAATAAATCAAAATATTACCTGCTTACACCTGGCTGCGAGGTAGTTGCGGCCGAGCGTGCAACGGCTCCTATAGATTTTTGAATTCTTTACACACATTATTATGATGTGGATGACATTTTATTTAAAAGAGAAGTGAACGAAATTTTTTTGGAAAATTAATTAACATTAATTTAATTAAAATTACTTGCGGCCACTTTTTACTGGCTGCGTGTTGATCAATGTATTCTCCTATTCATAAACGTATGTAGAAATGTGTGTTTTGCTCAAAACGTGATGAACGTAGTGTTTTTGCAGCGGGATCTTAGACTAAAGTACTATTAACCCTAAAACATAAAAATAATAATCATAACCCAAAAGTTAATTGGGCTGTGATGCAATGGTTTGAAAACCTACATTTTCTCGATTCTCATATTTTATAACGCCATTTTCGAATACGGTTATTTGAACCAGTGAGATAAATACGGTTAGCAAGAAAATTTGACTAAAGTGTTTTTACCACATTGTCTTAAAAGAGATCGAGAGTCATTTATCAGATTTTTATATTTCTTATAGTTTCGAAATATCCGATAAAACCTTCGGAAAATAAAACACCATGTACAGGGTGGGTCAAATTCGACGCTAAGAAACTCATGTTTCTGTATAGAGAATACTTTAAACTGTAACTATAAGCTTCTGTTTGATTTTTTTTTCTGTAAGATTTTTCATTTTGGAAATAATAAATGATTACCTTCCGTTAATTAACACTCGCCTAATCTTGTTGACGACCAATGTTAATAAAGTAGCAAATTTTAAATTAAATTGGTGTGAGTGTTGAACAATAATATATTGTTCCAAAACACCCCGTATAAAAACACGTGCCTTCGTTTTTATACCTTTATTAACAATGTAACGTAACTATGGTTACAATAACGGCAAAATCTTAAAATGTCACTGTCTCGAAGTTTTCAGCACAAAAGTCGAATCGGTACTAACTAACTCGAAGTTTCCGTCGCCCTTTTATAGTATGGTGGAAGAGTAAAGAATGATCTAGAATATTCGAGAAATATCGTGAAAATTCCATAGTACATGATGGCATAAAAGTTATTAATAGATAATTCGGGCGTTTTCGGAAACCTTCGAAAGTGATGAAAGAACTTGGAAAAATTAAGGTAAATTATTTAAATAAATTAACAAACTAAATTAAATGATCCTAACTCTAAAATTCTATAACCTAAACACATTTTTGAAAGTCTGTAACAATATATACTTTAACCAACTGATCTGAAAAATTTGGTGTTAGTATCATAAGCGAAATTATAAAAAATGTATGAGTCCTGTTTTTAAAATCAATAATTTTAATTTATACAGTAAAACTTAAAAATGTTTATAAACTTTTTATCACAAATTTGTGTATATCATCAAAAAAAAAAAAATACACACCTGGACAATAAAAAACCAGACAAACACAATTTTTGTTAAAATTCAATCTTAAATAATTTTTTGGTGTTTTGACCGATTTTAATTATCTTTTGTCTAGTGGTAGCTTCTTTTATTAAAATTATTATTTAATATGTAAATTGCCAAAAGTTTTATAGGATTAGGTGTTATACAGGGAAAGCCAAGTGTTACATTTTGACCCAAATTTTTGAACACCCTGTGAAATAATTTAACGTCACAATTTTTTATTATTATATTTGGTTTTAAAGGTACATATTTTCCCAATAGTTTTTTTTATTTTTTACAATATCCTTATTCTAAAAGTAGACACAAATTTTTAAAGAAGACAATGAAATTTGTGGGTAGTTATAATTCATACCTTTCTTAAAATTTTTATTTTTTATGATAAAATTAAATACAATTATTAGTCTGCTAAGTTGGTTTCTGTAGTTTCCAAATCAGTAATCAGATTTGTGCTCTCTCTTAAGATATACAGCGACGACAAAAGTGTGGTTTTTAAAATAAACAGCCTGTATTTAGAGGTTGGGTCGTATTTGAATACTTTAGTATTCTGAATAGTATTTAGAAAACATTTTGCCGGTATTCGAATAGGATTCGAATACATTTGTGTGTTTGATATTCGGTATTCGGTAGAATACTTTTTTTTTTGGTTAGTATTCGGGATTGTGTATTCGAATACCGGCGTTCGGGTATTCGAATATCGAAAAATGTTTAAGCAGTATTCGAATACCAAAATTGTCATGGCTAGAATACCAGGAGGGAAAAAATAGGATCATTCTTATATCTTCAAATTTTTAATCATCGGTTTGTGTTTCTACTATTCAATTTCGGGTATTTATGAATACCAAATATTCGAATTCTTTCTTTCTTCCAAGTATTCAAATATTCGGTATTCGAATACGCATTTTCCGGAATTCGTATTCGTACTCAAATACCGATTTTCAGTATTCGACCCAACTCTGCCTTGTATTTTATATCACCATTACAAAGATCTTTTAATGACCTTTAACAAATACTAAATTTTGATATACTTGCATGTTTATTGGTTTCAGGAAGTGGTGATTATCCAAATCTGTAAGTTTCCCCAATATGTTTGCGTAAGCAGCCGCGTCCACACTGTTGTAAAAATTTACGTTGTGTGAGCCATGCGGCACAAATTTGTATGTGCGTTTAAAATTTTGCAAGTGTGGACGAGTTCGCCGCATAGAAACACACGCAAAAATTTTCGCGACATTCAACGCACGCGATCCGTCGGTTGTTGGTTTTTTCAACATCAAAGAGATTTGCGCCGCAATATTGTTTTAGTGTGGACGTATTTACGTTAACGCAATGATTTTGACAAATGTTGTTATTATGACTTGCTGTTTAGAAATTATAGAAGTTAACTGATATCCATCTTTCTAATTTGTTCTAAACCCACCATTCTGTGACTATGTCTGATGTATTGTTAATGATAAAAGAAAATGCGCTACTTTTATCGTCGTGCAAAATCTTATCAAAAAAAAAATGGAGGAGAAAAATAGAAAAAAAAGACGATATTGGATTAAACATTTGTATCAAAATAAAAAACAATTTGATGGCGTAAAGTTATTATATCAACTATCCTTGGATGAAAGTACTGGGCATTTCAAATTTTTTTGCGTATGTCTACAAATGACTTTGAGATTTTAATAAATAAGATTGGACCAAAAATTATCAAAAGGACACCAAGCTTAGAGAAGCCATATCCGTGAAGGAAAGGTTAGCTGTCACATTACGTTTTATGGCTATTGGAGATTCATATACAAGCCTTCAATATCTTTTAAAATATACAAACAAAGCATATCATTGATAGTTCCAGAAGTATGCAGTGCTTTAATTGACGTTCTAAAAGATTATGTAAAGGTAATGTGGTAGTAAAACTGAATTTTATTTTTTAAAATTTATTATCTTTCAAAAACAACATCTGTAAGGCGAAAACTTTAATAAAAACTGACTTTTCATTCGAAATAATACGTATAACACATTTTGCGATTTCTTCCCAAGCATTATTCTTTTGTTTCTATGAAAATGCCACTTATCGCTTGGATCCCATAAAAGTCTTTGTTTTTGATATTCTTGTATCAGAAGAAGAACATCCTCTTTATTTAAATTTATCTTTTACAAAATATAAAATACTTGGCGAAAAAATATAAACAAATCCAGAATAACAAAATAGTATGCAACGCATACGATCACACACGTTTTGAGCACGAACGCATGACACACAACGTAAAATTGAACGTGGGTAGAACGTGAAATTTGCGCCGCAAATATTTGCGCCGAATTCTAGATTCAACATACAACACATTTATTTACTAATGTGGACGCGGCTTTATAGTGTATATTACGACCATCATAATTAAATTGCATTGTTTCTTTTAAAAATTTGTTTTTCTTTTAGAATAAAGATAGCGATATAAATAAAAATCAAAAATGTTAAGAAAAGATGGAGCTTTAAAATTAAATACACTGTTTAAAATTGGAACAAAAAATTATTCCACAGGGTGTTCGAAAATTTGGGTCAAAATGCAACATTTGGCTCTTTCCTGTATAATATTTAATTCTATTAAACTTTTTGCAATACCCATATTAAATAATAATCTGAAAGAAGCTACAACTGGACTAAAAGTTAATTAAAATCGGTCAAAAACCAAAAAGTTATTTAAGATTGAATTTGAACAAAATTTTGTTTGTCCGGTTTTTTTTTGTCCAGGAGTGTATTTAATATATGTGGTTACGCCTTAAAAATAAATTTCAAACATTGAGGTGTTTAAGTTTCATGTTGACTAACTGTATATCATGAAAGTAGAAATAATATCAACACTATCAATATTTTTTGATCGTTTGATTATAGCGGCCAATTGACATACAAATTTTTAAAAGATACAATGCAATTTAATAATGAAAAAGTTCGTTGTAATCAAACTTTTGAAGTGTTGCCACAGTGCCAATGATATTTGGGCAACTAAATGACCTCATACTACTAATTCTTTTCATAGGTAATCGGCTGTTCAGTAAGTCGGAATTATATAGGATGACACGATTTTTTTATTTCATGTATGTATTTTTGACAGAGGTGACAAATTTGACATTTTGCTTGGACTGTTAAGATTCCTTCACCTTTTTTTCACAAATGTATAACTTATTTGAATCGATATCTTGTACCGTTTTTTATAAAATTGCATTTTTGTCTCCTCTGTCAAAAATACATACATTAAATGAAAAAAAATCGTTTTACCCTGTATAATCCCGACATACTGAACCGCTGTTTACCTATGGAAAGAAGCATTAGTATAATTAGGTTATTTAGATGCCAGGACAATTTTGGTACTGTGGCAACAGTTTAAAAGTTATAACTGAAATTCATAATTATTTTGATTCTAACTTTAAAGGTCAATAACTCCTTAGCAAAGCGCAATAGAACTTTTTTATCTGAAGTACTAATATTATTTTCATCAATTTTAGGTGTTCAACCAATTATAACCGCGGTAATAATTGGTGACAATTTTGACGTATAATACATTGTTTTAACGTCAACATAACCAATTGGTAAATACCGTTTTAGAATTGGTTCTTCGCCTAAAAGTGATGTTTGACTCACTCTATCACCCCTATCATTTATGATTATGACCATACTTTCCCGCAGGGCGGATCCAGAACTTCATCTCAGGGTGCAAATAAAACATCTTTTATGGTTTTAAAAACATATCTACAAACAAAAGCTCAAATTAAACTAACAAAAAAGTTAACAAATGTTTAAAAAATAGTTGTACAATTCTGCATTTTTAAAAGTTCCAGGATCAAACTAGCCACCATCATGTGTTCAGTAGGGCTCACCGGAGACGCGCCCCCTGCGCCCCCTCTGGATCCACCCCTGCTTTCCCGGACACCCAGTGTATTTGATAAATATTTTTAAAATAAATACACAAAGTTTTTTGTTCCTCAAAAAATAGTTTTTGTGTAACACCTTTTGGCTCGTAAAATGTCCATATTTTGGAATGACAAATAATGAGTAAATATGTTTATATGGTAAAGCCAATGTATGTCTGAATGTAGTAGACAATGCTTCATTAATAATAGAGAATTATTGCAAGTTGTCTTATTAACCTCGATATTATTAATACCGGCCTAATTTAAATAGTGCTTGTACCCATAATTTAGAGTTATTGCAAATCATACCATTAACCTAAAAAAGGGGAAAAATTTGTAGTTGTTTTTCTTTATTGTTTTGTTTTACACGATTAAAGAAATACATTTGAAAACATTTGAAAAAGGAAGGTTTTAAGTATTTTTACTTCTAAAAACTTTCGATTTTGTGCTCGGCAGCGGCTCGGATTACACCTTAAAAATAAATTTAAAACATTGAGGTGTTTAAGTTTCATGTTGACTAACTGTATATCATGAAAGTAGAAATAATAGCTCTGTTCGTAGAGAAATCACAAACCAGTCAGCGCCAATCGGGTATTATTATTTAGTCAGGTGACCGGTTGCCAACTGGTCACCAGACGTATTTATTAAATCTGATTGGCGCTGACTGGTTTGTGATTTCTCTGAACAGACCTAATATCAACACCTCATAGGCTTTAGAATATTTTTTGATCGTTTGATTATAGCGGCCAATTGACATACAAATTTTGAAGTTAAAATAAGGCACGACCTAAAACCGACATAAATAAAGCCGGGCACTATACTTATTAAGGGATTCCTTATCCTACCATGCATCTGCGCAAGCTCAGATGTCAAAATAAGGTCGGTATTATTAGTGTCTGGCCTTATTTTACTCTGCAATAATTCTCTAATGGTAAAAGAGGAGTTTCGGACTTCCATTGTTTTTAATTTATTTAGTCACACAACGTTTCGGGCAGTACTATCCCTGTCCTTTTTAAGTGTAAACTCACCATAAAAATGCTGTTCAGTAAATTCCAAAAGTGACAGCCAACAAGATACTAGCTAACGCAAAGCTATAGTTGTTTTGTGGTGACAGCAATATACAGGGTGTAATTTAAGTGATGGCTAAAAATACAGGGTATAATTCCTTAGCATATTTTAAGAATAAAAATTATATGAATGTCCTAAACGTCGTAACTTTTGGGATACAGGGTGTTAAAATCTTTAAAAAACCAAAAATGTTCGAAAACACTTATTTTAGTAAAGACTGTTATACTGGATGTAAACCTAATTTACATAAGTATTTATTATTTTTGTTACATAATGGCTAACAAAAATTATAAAACCTAATTTCTATAAGAAAAAGATCTCGCAATGCTTCTTTTATGGTCTAAAATTATGCAATTAAGTAAATTTTATTTTTTTCTTTTAAACTAAACAGGATACGGAAAAAAATTAAGAGACATAAAAGCAGTATTTTTATTTGCTTAATCTAAAGAAAGCACAAATATTTTATACACATTTACACAGTCAGTGGCGTACCGTTTTTTTGCTGGAAATTCACTAAGTTTCCTCTCGAGACGCCACTGGAGTTATTAAATGTAATTAAGTTAGTGATAAGTTACCCTCTTAATGTTATTAATAATATTGCCAAATTAAAACAAAATTGGTTAAATAATGGTTAGGATAATTAAAAAGAGATTTTTTTAGAAATTTTAACACTTTTATCTCAAAAGTTAAGAGGTTTAGGACATATGTTTATATGAACTTTTCTTTCTAAAATAAGCTAAGAAATCACCCTGTATTTTTAGTCATCAATTAAATTACACCATGTATTTTAAATGGAGAGGTTTTAGGTATGAACTGAACTCGCAATTGTAAAACTAGACATTAAACAACTTTGGCTTTAGAGTTAAGTTTAGTTTTAGAAAGATCAGAACTTTAATTATAATTAAGAACAGTTGTGTATTAGATTTTATGTAAATAGTTGGAAATAATTTTGGTATTTTTAAGCGTGCAACCACAATTTTAAAAAATCATACCGTTTTATTAAATATGTTATTAATACTTTTGTCAATTTCCTCCTTTATCTTATCACTACAGGGTGGCCTTAATATTTTTGGTGTTACAACACTATTACTAACATTCTCCGTATTTGTAACACTATCACTAACAACACTGTCACTAGCATGACCAAACAAATGAATTGTCAACTTATCTAAACCTTTCACTATTTCGTGGCAGATTGGACAAGTTAGTGGTGCAGTAGCAACACTTATAAGGGTTGTTCTTAAAGAATCCACCCCATCAAAATGTGGTTTACAGCACAGGGGGCACGACAATAACATGATAAGCAGATATTTCGATTTTACGTACAAATTAAAACGTCCTCATATATTGAGAGATACTGTTTAATAATTTTAACGGCTATTTTTAACCCGAGTTGTATTGAAGTATTTTTAGCTGACGATCACGTTAAGTTAGCTATTTGGGTTTGGGAATTTATAAGCAAGTTATGTTTTCTTTTTGGACATTTTTTAGGTTGTTTACGATTTTGGGTCTTTATGACTTTAATATACGAGTATGGATTATAATTATTTTTCGGCGTAACTCAAATATGATTTTATTTTAACACATGCCACACAAATTTGTGGATTTTTTAAAAATATCTTTATTCTTAAACTTGCAAAGTTTTAAGTAACTTCTTAAAAAAGGTCACATTTTAGTACCTACCAAATTGCTTGCCCTGTAACTTTTACATGTTTAAGATAAAAAAATTAAATTTGGTGTGCAGCTATTTACCCTAAATATACATTACCTAATTGATCTATAATTTATTTGTTTTATGCCCCTACCGGTTTACTCGAAAATAAAAGGTACTTTTAAATTTTAAATGATATCACCGGTATATTTTATTGCGGTATCATAATATACTACAGACATGTTGTTAGTAGGAAAAAACTAAATACCTACGCCAGAAAAATATGTTTAATAGTTTCTTGCATACATTAATGCAAGTAATGTTTACCGGAATTGAAATCACATTTTGTAGTATGCATAACTGTATTAGTGCGTGCATTTTGATACGAGAGATATGTTTTTGGTACGCGAGTATCACGATATACTATTTATTTACAGAGAGGCTTATTGCAATTCTAAAAAGCTAGACGCATTTACAAAGAACGTTTTTTGATTGAAGGCTACCAGCTAGAAGAATATTTTAGAAGACTCCCAAAGACTTCTGAACACAGGGAGCGTAATGCTTAATTTTAACAGTCCAAAGACATCTTTAAGTTGAAGTGAAAACCGAACAACACATTTTGAATTCAACTGACGAGAATTGGACACGGAGTACGAGTGTTGTGTGTGTATTGTGATTACTAAAAAATTTAATTGTAACTTTATGTAATTTACGAATGTTGTGTTTTTTTTTCTTTTTTGGTGCATCGCATCGATTTAAATAAGGGACTTATAGTCGTGGATATTGGTGGTGTGTATCACCAAGTGTTGGTAATATCATTTTTCTTTGAGTAAATGTAATGTACTGAAAGCGTTATTAGATAAAAAAAATATTAGCTACAAAAATTGCCTAAGACTATTTAGTAATTCAAGGCATAATTTTCAACAAATATCATACCAACGTAAACAATTCGATGAATTAGTTGCGGTCCTCGTGCTCCCGTATCCCTGTTGTGTTGCAATGTTGTCAAAAGATTTAATTATTTAGGACTTATTTTCTCGAAAACTATTAATTTTCGGACATAATTTATTAAAAACTTTTCTTCTCAGAATAATGCAAGGAATCATCTCTTAGTGTTACGAACATTATTTCCCTAACACCCGGTATTTAAAATGCTTTAATATTAAGTAAGACGAAATATAACGATGGTGCCATTTAAAATTAAAATGCAATAAAATGCTTTTTCTGTTAAAAATAGAAATGTTAGGAGGGAAACTACCTCTGAAAGACATCCAAAATATTTAAGTGTTTACCATATTACAGCAGTACAGCACCTTACCTAAGTTCTGTAGTAATATGGAGCGAAATGTAGGAATTATTTTTTTATTTACCAAAGTTATTTCTCATAATCCTTTAATTTTTTTTTACGTATTGCTTGAACTATAAGAATATCTTCATCTAACACAACATGGCGCTACTTTAATAATTACCTGATACCTGATTTTGATGGCCATATTTTTAAGACTAATGTTTGTAAAGTTTGATATACTTAATGTGATATTTTCTTAGGTTTTTTTAACTGTGATATTGGTAATAATATTATTAGGGTAGGTCGTATATTTTTTAACGACTTAACCTGTATATCATATCATAGTTTCGAAAATATGGCGATCCAAATTAGGTATTCAGGTAATTTTTAAGATAGCGACATTTTGGAGTAGTATTGACTTTATATTCTGGGGTTATAAATTATTCGTCGTTAGCTTTAAAATGATATACTACAAGCCCCCTCTGTTGTATTTATTTTTTTTAATAGCGTCTAAATCTCAGCTATTTATATCTGTCATTCCTTGCCTTTATAACACAAGTTATTTTTATAAACGTTTATAAAACATTCAAGTAGATTTGGGGTAACGTACGATAAACGTTCTCAAACATTAGTGAATGTTCTTTAAACATTTTTTAAAAGTGTTGTGTCAGCAAAAACAACGTTTTAAAAACGTTTTTTGGACATTTACTAAACGTTTTTAATCAGAACTAACCTAAAACGTTCTAGAAAAAGACCCTTAAAGTTTTTTGGAACGTCTAAAAACGTTAGTATACATAGTATTGCTAAATTTGCCAATTGTTTACAAACCGGACGCATTGCCGATTTTAATAAAATAACAACCAAATTCACTATTTTTCTCCTTCCTTTTGCAAACAATTCTTGATTTAAAGCTAAATTAGTACTGAATATTTTATTTCTACCTCTTAAAACCCCATTTTTCTATTTATTTTACCCGTTTTTTCCATAAAATTGCAAAGCTACACGTTTGCCTTGCGCCCCCAAGGCTACTGCAATTGAAAGTGAGGCTTTACAATTTAATGGAAATATGGGTAAAATAAATAGAAAAATAGGGTTTTAAAGGTGAAAATCAAATATTGAAAACCAGTTTGGCTTTAAATTAAGAACTGTTTGCAAAAGAAAGGAAAAAATAGTAAATTTAGGTTAGTTCTGGTTATTAAGTCTGATGATGAATATCTGGAGAACGGACCGTGTCCGATAAAAATTCTTTCAAATTAGTAATCAGCGCCCCAAAAATCCCTGTATACCAAATATCATTAAAATCGGCGATGCGTCCGGTTTGTAAACAAATATGTTTAAGGTGAATGTTTTTCAAATGTAAATAAAAAACTACTTTTATTTCAGATTAAGCAAAAATTATTTATTGAATTATATTAAAAACACACATTTATCTTATATATATATATATATATATATATATATATATATATATATATATATATCAGTTTGCAATTCTCACGTACGAAGCTACTGATTCAGCATTATTTTAGTATTTAAGCACCTAGTTTTAAGTAATTTCTATTCATTAACTTGTATATATATATATATATATATATATATATTATATATATATATATATATATATATATATATGTATATATATATATATATATATATATATATATATATATATATATATATATATATATATATATATATATGTTAGAGCAACACTTTAACTTTTAACTTTTTAAAAACTTTATTTTTTACACAAACAAATATAGATTTTACACACAAAATTATATTCAAAATTCAAACTAGCATAATAACGTTCTACAAGTTAATGAATACAAATTACTTAAAACTAGGTGCTTAAATACTAAAATAATGCTGAATCAGTAGCTTCGTACGTGAGAATTGCAAACTGATTACGCAGCATTCTTGGAGGTGTTGCAATAGGACGACTTGACACCGTGTGACCGGAGGTCAGTAGCCTGGCACGTGTGAGACGGATATAACAACTCCCCTTATTAATAAAAGTTGGTGCTACTGCAGCAACTTTTAACTTTCGGTAAATTCGAGTTCGATTTGTTCTTCTTCGATTGATCGGTTGAGATGAGCACTTGGTCTTCTTTTTGGCATCAGGTTTCTAAGCTTTTCGTGGATTGGGTCCCTCGGTTTGGGCATTGGAGGAGTTGGTGGATTGTCGTCATTGGTGATGGCCATTCCAATGCGGCGATGGCTTCTTCTTCTTCGGCATTTACAGAAGACATAAAGGACTACTAGGGCAGCAATTAATGTGATGGTAAAAATGGTGAACCAGTGTACATGTTTGGTAACAAATGGTTCGTTGATAAGTTCGTCTAAATGGTCGGAATATTGGTTAACTTTGTATTGAGCAATATTCAGATCCTCGACGTTTAATTTATTAAGTTTGAGGGGCTGCAAATCGAATGGATTATTACTATAAAGTCGCGCGCATGAAAACCGAACGGCAAAAGAGAAAGCCAAAATTAGATTCGAAAAAAACGTTTCAGATAAAATCCCCGAATACAAACCTGGCGACAAAGTATACGTTAAGGAATCACAGATAAAAGATAAATCACAAAATAAATTTAATGGCCCCTTTGAAATAATAGAAGTGTTTAGAACATCAGCTACCTTGAAGTTTACAGCACAAAAGTCGAATCTATACTAACTGGTCGGAGGTTTCCCGTCGCCCTTTTATAGTATGGTAGCAGAGTAAAGAATGATCTAGAATCTTCGAGAAATATCGTGAAAATTCCATAGTACAGGATGGCATAAAAGTTCTTAATGGATAATTTGGGCGTTATCGGAAACCTTCAAAAGTTATGAAAGAACTTGAAAAAATTAAGGTAAATTATTTAAATAAATTAACAAACTAAATTAAATGATCCTAACTCTCTAAAATTCTATAACCTAAACACATTTTTGAAAGTCTGTAACATTGCCTCCTTCCAAATTTTGATCGTCTCGATCAAGTATCTTCACTGTCTTGATAACGGCTTAGCCTTTCTAAATGTACTACTTTCATCTTTGCCTGTGGACTCTTCTGTATACGGTACATCAGATCATTAAGCCGTGTCACCACTTTATATGGTCCCTCCCATGACTTCTGTAGTTTCGGTGAACGCCCTTGGTTCTTCTCGGATTGTATAACCAAACTTTTTCACCGACGACGAATCCCTGATGGTTAGCTTTCAAGTCATAGCGGGATTGGTGGAAGGTCGTCCTATAAGCAAGTCAACTGGAAGGCATATATTTCTGCTCCGAAAATGACTTTAGCAGGTGTTTCGCCAGTAGTTTCGTGAATAGCGGAGCGGTATGCTAATAAAAACAGCTGTATACAGTTATTCCAGTCACTTTGTTGGTCATTTAATTTAATTTTCAGGTAGTTATCAAGTGTCTAATATACCATAGGACTGGGGATGAAGAGGTGTTGTTCTTGTTTTATGGATTCCCAGGAGATTGCAAAGGTTCTTGAAAAGAACTCAAGTTTCTGCCTTGATCGGAATGTATTTCTCTAGGAACTCCATAGCGACAAATCCATTGTTGAAATAATACATCGGCAACAGTGATAGCTTCTTGATTTGGGATTGGGTAGACTTCTGGCCATTTACTGAAGTAATCCATCGCTACCAATATATAGCGATTCTCTGATTTACTAACTGGAAATGGCCCTGCTATGTCTATGGCAATTCTTTCAAAAGGTGCCCCTACATTGTATTGCTTCATCTTGCCATGACGTCGTGTTTTCGGTCCCTTGCTGAAAGCGCAGTCCTTACACATTCTGCACCAGTCTTTTACGTCTGCACGATTTCCCAGCCAGTAGAACCTTTCTCGAACCTTTTCCAGAGTCTTCATAACTCCGAAATGGCCACCTCCTACACCATTATGCAAGGCTTGCAATACTTCAGGAATCCTTTTGGTTGGTAGGATTATTTGATGATTATGAATTTTGCCGTCAGAACTTTCCCAGACCCTTTGTAATAGGCCATCTTTAATAACCAAAGAGTCCCATATGGCCCAGTACCCTTTATGTCTTGGAGACTTTGAAGCTATTTGCTGATATGGTGGCCTTTTCACATTTTCTCTCTTAAGTTTGACAATGTCTTCAAAATCTGGATCTTCTAGTTGTTCTTTTGCCAAGATCTTAGGGTCCCATTCTTGAGAGCACTGGATGCGTGTTCTTCGGCAGTGGAATTTATCGGGATCTTCTTGCTCTTCTCGTCTGCTGCAGTGTTTGCATTCGTCCGGGCAGGGTCGTCTTGATAGAGCGTCAGCATCTTAGACTATTCACAACAGACCAAACATTACTTGTCTTTTCAATGCTAAAATGCCGTTTGTTTTGTTGCCATGATTAAAATACTAAACATAAAAACACAAACGTGTGTGACAAAGAAAGCAAATCAAAATAATTTGCCTTTGTTTACAAATACCTTTGTGTTGGCAACACTGTAAATAATATAATGACGAAGTGCATTTCGATTGCCAGAGGTGTGCCATTCTAAGGCAATAATAAAATAAGCAAAAATAACACCAAATAAGAATGTTTTAGATAAACTTGTAAAACTTTTCTATATAAGATTTGGGTATGTATGATTTTTCGTTTTATAACGTGGTTTATTTTTTTATTTTAAATAAAGGAATAAACATTTAAAAAATAAATAAAATATAGAATAAAAACTGGATATGTAGCTTAATTTAAAAGATTGTATTACTAAAAACGTATATTCCTAATTTTTTGGACGCAATTTTATTTTGCTTGCTAGTTTATGGCTTTTTTGTGCTTACAATGTAAAATATGATGCCCATATATTATAATTTTAAACCAAGAAATTTTAGTTAGTAACTAACTAGACATGGTAAATTCAGAATATTTTAAATAATAGATTGAAAATCATGATCTTTTTATTTCAAATTTTTATGGTATTAAAAGTATTCTAATCTATTAATCATACAAAATAATATGCATTCCTTTAAAAAGACTTGATGTTTTACCAACCCTTACATTCGGTTGCGCATTCGCCATTCTACACATACTTTACTTATAAATGAACTGACTGATTATGATAATACCCGATTTGCACTAACTAGTTCGTAATTTATAAAAGCACACTAGGCGCTCAGGTTTCGGTACGATCAAGGACCGATCAAATATCTTACATGGTATTTAAACATCATTCAAGGTAATTCTTTTAAAATGCATGTAAATTATTTGATCGGTCCGTGAGAGTACCGAGACCTAAGCGCCTTGTGTGCTTTAACCTTTAGCAAACAAGCATTCAATTTTTTTATTATTACTGGACACAAATATTCTTTACTTTCATTCATGCTCACCAAATTTGCCATTTTTGATTTTGGGTAATATTTGTGATATGCACTTTGTTTTTGACTGAATTTAAGCATTTACAAAACAACACAAAGGTTATTTCGAGTAGACTAAAAACCAGTTACAAAGGTGCCACAAGCGTCACACAAATAAAGACGGCAATCAACTATCGCTGTCTAAACGCGTCGTTTACAACGTGTGCGAGCAACAAAAAGGAGAATAGTTGAAAGTGAGACAGAACTGGTGACGCCGTGGCATCTTCTCAACTGGCAAGAACTTTACAATATAGCGATAAGCGAAAGATACCACTTTTAATACTAGTATATTTTTTTTTGTTTAGAAGTTTCATTATTTAAAAATTTTTTGTTTAATTTTAAAAGCTATGGATTTAAGGTAGGAAAAACTTGATTTTCTTAAATTTAGGGGTAAGACCAAAATAAGAAAGATAAGTAATTTTAAAATGTCTCTTATTGGCAATTTTTCATTTATTGCAAAAAGTTAAAAAACAACTTGTTATTGAAATAATATTATTTTTAACAAAAAAGTAACGATAATTATTTCATGAAGAGGTTTTTGGTAAATAAATAACACATAAATATAAATATACTTTTATTTGCTTTTCAGTAAACATAAGAAATACACGAATATACATGTTTTGTCACTTCAAAAGGTTCATAGACAACTAAAGCAAGAACAATGTGGGACAGATTCATTACCATGTTTATATGCCGGCATTCTTTGTCTAATGTCTTCCTGTTAGTGTACTACACGCCTTAGACCGTCTTCTTTTACGTATTGCCTATGAACCCTTTGAATTGGCTAAACGTGTATAAAATTTTTTAATATTTATATTGTCAAATAAATAAACCCTACAGTAAAAACTACATACTAAACATGTATAAAAACACAATCAAAATACCAAAAAAATCAACAGAATCTCCTATTTATATAGCATCCACTATATTAATATTTTTTCCACTAGCAACATTTATTTAATCAATAATTTAGTATATTTTGGTGAGTGTGCGTGTGTATGTATGTAAATCAGGAATTAAAAAGATAGAATGAGGATTTTTTAAATAACCACTTATGTATTACATTTGCTTAAAGGCAGTTTTACAAATAATATTACATCATTTAATTTAAGATTTATTCTCATAAAAGAAAATGACACTAATATCATAATTAGTCATTTGTAAATAAGTTATGTATATGAAATAATTTAAAACATATTATTATGTATCTCATAAAGAAATAAATACTAACAGACTACGCCAACAACGATGCGACGCCAATGAATTGCAAAACAAACATATGTTTACTTACTTGTGAAATGACACATCACATTGGGGTTTAAAAAGTCTATTTTTTGCATACTTGGCATTCACGAACCATATTGTCGGTAATATTGTCCAATAATTTACACAAAAACACTATAAGACACATGAAAAACTGAGAAAATCACCAAAACAACCATTTATCACAAGGCAACGCTGCAAGTAATGGAGCATGAGAAGTGATAAAAATGCTACGAGACTAGCCAATTCGAGCCCGCTTGGAGGCTATAGCCCGTAGCAACGTTGTCGGGTTGTTTAGTCAATTTTCCGTGATTTAAAACAAAAAGAAAAACCTGTAAATAATTAAATATAATGATAATTTAATATGAACATAATAATAGAATTCTGATATCAAAATCACCTTAAAGTTTAGACGATATTCTTATATAGTATTACCAGTAAAAATTGTATTAACAAATAAATGCAAGCATGGCAAAAGCCAAGACTTTTAATATAAAATAGCAAAAGTGGCACTAGCGCTTGCCCTATGACTTAAGCAAAATTATCTTGAAAGCAAATAGTCCAGTCAAATCGGAGAAATTTTTAATGTCTGATCGTAATCAAATGTAAACAAGTTTCGTCTCCTGTAAAGGATAAAAGGTCATTGGTCAGCATCCTTATGGTTCAGTCCTTTTCGATGTTCGATTTTAAAGTCGTATTCTTGAATACGTTGAAGCCATCGGGCTATCTCACCTTCAGGGTTCTTGAAGTGAAGCAACCATTTAAGAGATGCATGATCCGTTCTTAGGTGGAATTTCTGGCCATACAGGTATTTATGAAAATGCTCCAAAGATTTGACAATAGCTAAAAGTTCTTTTCTAGTGACACAATAATTTCTTTCAGGTTTGGACAGAACTTTGCTAAAATAGGCTATAACTTTTTCTTGGCCATCTTGAATCTGTGACAAAATTCCACCAATAGCAGTGTTGCTTGCATCAGTGTCCACAATAAATGTTTGATTTGGTTGTGGATATGACAACACCGGGAGATTGCACAGGGCTTTCTTTAGGTGTATAAAAGCTGCTTGACAATCTTCAGTCCATTCATAGCTGTTGTTGTTTTCCGTAAGACGATGTAATGGTCTAGCAGTATCGGCAAACCCATGTATGAACCGTCTGTAATAGGTACACAGTCCCAGAAAACTTCTAATTTCATGCTTGTTCTTTGGTATAGGCCAGTTCTGGATAGCTTCTGTCTTCTCTGGATCGGTTCTTACTCCATCTTCTGTAATTATATGCCCCAGGTACTTGACTTCTTTCTGGAACAGGTGACATTTCTTTGGGCTAAGCTTCAGCTGGGCGGATCTAAGCTTTTGAAAAACCTCTTCAACATTTTTCAGGTGGTCATCAAATGTTTTTCCAAAATTGTATGTCATCAAGGTATACTAAGCATGTTTTCCAAGTTAGTCCCCGTAGTGTAAACTCCATCAAACGTTCAAATGTAGCAGGGGCATTGCATAGTCCAAAGGGCATAACATTTAAATTGCCACAGTCCGGTCCCGGTCGAGAAAGCAGATTTTTCTTTATCTTCCGGATGAAGTTCTACTCGCCAATAGCCACTTTTTAGCTCTAATGTGGAAAACCATTTTGACCCCGTCAGTGTGTCTAGGGTATCGTCAATTCTTGGTAGTGGAAAACTGTCCTTCTTCGTGAAATCGTTCAGTCTTCGGAAATCAACACAAAATCTTGTGGAACCATCTTTCTTCTTAACTAGGACTACTGGAGATGGCCATGGGCTCTGGGATGGTTCTATGATGCCTTGATTTTGCATGTCTTCAAGTAACTTTTCAACCTCTTCTTTCTTGGCTAAAGGAATTCTTCTGGGCGGTTGTTTTATCGGTGATGCGTCTCCAGTGTTTATTCGATGTTGAACTACACTGGTTTTACCCAAATCTTTTTCGGATAAAGAGAAAACATCTTGATTTCCTCTTAAAAGTTCTTCCGCATACATACTTGGTCTGGGTCTAACAAGGATTTTGATGAAATCACCAGGTCTTGTAGAGCCTCAGGTAGTTTACGTGTGGAGACTCCTGCAGGTGTGGTACATGGATGGGTAACATAGCAGCAGGTTGACAGGTACCGACTGCGCCAGAGTTCTTGCTGGTAGAATTCCTTTAGCGTATAAGGGACAATTTTCTAATGGTTCGACTAACACGATTTCACCTTCTTCTGAATCTTCAAACCTTGCTTGTATGATGCTTTCTGAGTTTGGCGGTAGAATAACATCTTCCGTGAGGACTACTTCTCGAATCGATGTTTCACTGCTTCTGGCCATTTACTGAAGTAATCCATCGCTACCAATATATAGCGATTCCCTGATTTACTAACTAGAAATGGCCCTGCTATGTCTATGGCAATTCTTTCTTCATTAGGTTTGTTTCTGAAGCAGTTAGAAACCGTTTGCAAACTATCTGACCATGCGCACTAGACAAAATTTGACGGATTTTATCTTCTGCGCATGAGCCTGACGGTTTGCAAACAGTTTCCAACTCTGCACGAACAAGCCCATTGTATTGCTTCATCTTGCCATGGCGTCGTGTTTTCGGTCCCTTGCTGGAAGCGCAGTCTTTACACATTCTGCACCAGACTTTTACGTCTGCACGACTTCCCAGCCAGTAGAACCTTTCTCGAACCTTTTCAAGAGTCTTCATAACTCCGAAATGGCCACCTCCTACACCATTATGCAAGGCTTGCAATACTTCAGGAATCCTTTTGGTTGGTAGGATTATTTGATGATTATGGATTTTGCCGTCAGAACTTTCCCAGACCCTTTGTAATAGGCCATCTTTAATAACCAAAGAGTCCCATATGGCCCAGTACCCTTTATGTCTTGGAGACTTTAAAGCTATTTGCTGATATGGTGGCCTTTTCACATTTTCTCTCTTAAGTTTGACAATGTCTCCAAAATCTGGATCTTCTAGTTGTTCTTTTGCCAAGATCTTAGGGTCCCATTCTTGAGAGCACTGGATGCGTGTTCTTCGGCAGTGGAATTTATCGGGATCTTCTTGCTCTTCTCGTCTGCTGCAGTGTTTGCATTCGTCCGGGCAGGGTCGTCTTGATAGAGCGTCAGCATCCTTATGGTTCAGTCCTTTTCGATATTCGATTTTAAAGTCGTATTCTTAAATATGTTGCAACCATCGGGCTATCTCACCTTCAGGGTTCTTGAACTGAAGCAACCATTTAAGAGATGTATGATCCGTTCTTAGGTTTAATTTCTGGCCATACAGGTATTTATGAAAATGCTTCAAAGATTTGACAATAGCTAAAAGTTCTTTTCTAGTGACACAATAATTTCTTTCAGGTTTGGACAAAACTTTGCTAAAATAGGCTATAACTTTTTCTTGGCCATCTTGAATCTGTGACAAAATTCCACCAATAGCAGTGTTGCTTGCATCAGTGTCCACAATAAATGTTTGATTTGGTTGTGGATATGACAACACCGGGGGATTGCACAGGGCTTTCTTTGGGTGTATAAAAGCTGCTTGACAATCTTCAGTCCATTCATACCTGTTGTTGTTTTCCGTAAAACGATGTAATGGTCTAGCAATATCGGCAAACCCATGTATGAACCGTCTGTAATAGGTACACAGTCCCAGAATACTTCTAATTTCATGCTTGTTCTTTGGTATAGGCCAGTTCTGGATAGCTTTTGTTTTCTCTGGATCGGTTCTTACTCCATCTTCTGTAATTATATGCCCCAGGTACTTGACTTCTTTCTGAAAGAGGTGACATTTCTTTGGGCTAAGCTTCAGCTGGGCGGATCTAAGCTTTTGAAAAACCTCTTCAACATTTTTCAGGTGGTCATCAAATGTTTTTCCAAGATGTCATCAAGGTATACTAAGCATGTTTTCCAAGTTAGTCCCCGTAGTGTAAACTCCATCAAACGTTCAAATGTAGCAGGGGCATTGCATAGTCCAAAGGGCATAACTTTAAATTGCCACAGTCCGGTCCCGGTCGAGAAAGCAGATTTTTCTTTATCTTCCGGATGAAGTTCTACTCGCCAATAGCCACTTTTTACCTCTAATGTGGAAAACCATTTTGACCCCGTCAGTGTGTCTAGGGTATCGTCAATTCTTGGTAGTGGAAAACTGTCCTTCTTCGTGAAATCGTTCAGTCTTCGGAAATCAACACAAAATCTTGTGGAACCATCTTTCTTCTTAACTAGGACTACTGGAGATGGCCATGGGCTCTGGGATGGTTCTATGATGCCTTGATTTTGCATGTCTTCAAGTAACTTTTCAACCTCTTCTTTCTTGGCTAAAGGAATTCTTCTGGGCGGTTGTTTTATCGGTGATGCGTCTCCAGTGTTTATTCGATGTTGAACTACACTGGTTTTACCCAAATCTTTTTCGGATAAAGAGAAAACATCTTGATTTCCTCTTAAAAGTTCTTCCAGCATACATACTTGGTCTGGGTCTAACAAGGATTTTGATGAAATCACCAGGTCTTGTAGAGCCTCAGGTAGTTTACGTGTGGAGACTCCTGCAGGTGTGGTACATGGATGGGTAACTATCATAGCAGCAGGTTGACAGGTACCGACTTTGTCACCCATTTTGACCTGTTGAGGGAAATCTTTCAGGTTCATCATTCTGACAAATACCATATTTTCTTTGGTTTGCGCCAGAGTTCTTGCTGGTAGAATTCCTTTAGCGTATAAGGGACAATTTTCTAATGGTTCGACTAACACGATTTCACCTTCTTCTGAATCTTCAAACCTTGCTTGTATGATGCTTTCTGAGTTTGGCGGTAGAATAACATCTTCCGTGAGGACTACTTCTCGAATCGATGTTTCACTGCTTCGTGGTAGTCTCATTACAATCTCTTCTTTATTGGTTCGTAGTACCCGTTGTGGAAGGTCTAGTATAAACTTCTGATTTTCCATAATGTCAAGGCCAAGGATAACTTCGTCCAGGATGTCGGCAACAAACAAGACGTGGATAAATGTTGTTGTTCCTAGGGTTATTCTGGCTTCATGTATGCCTTTAACTGGTATAACTTCTCCATTAGCAGTTTCCAAAAGGTAATTCTTTACAGGGCGGAATATTTTACAGTGAGCTACGATGTTCGGCTTCACGATGGTATGTGTGGAACCAGTATCTAGTACCATTTCGCAATCCCGGCCGCACACATTTCCAGGTACTGCCAAGCTGGAGCCATTGTTCTGCAGCCGGGATACTCTAATTATTGTTGTTGATGGAGCTTGGTTGCACCTAGCCACCTTTCGCCCCTTGAAGCTGGCTACTGGGAGTTTTCCGGATTACTTGCAGGGGCATTCGATCTGGTACAATTTCTTTGAATGTACCCCTCTTCACCACACTTCCAGCACAGGATTCTATTTCTTCGACGGAAGGTCATGCTTTTGTTGTCTCCATCTACTTGTTTTTGACGTAGGATTTCTTGCAGCTGTTGTATTACAATTGTCAAATTATTATTTGGATTGCTGTCTTCTAGTGCATAACTTGTTCTTCGAAGTCTTGCCTGTGTTCTGGATGTCTGCTTAGCCGTTTCAAACTGAAGTGCGTAGGCAAGAGCTTCTGAAATTTTCTTTAGTCTGGCCATTCTTAATGCTTGGTTCATATCTGGATCGTGCAGACCTTGAATGAAACTGTTCACCGCCAATTATTGCTTAATTTCTTCTGGGTACGATGGATACGTTAAATTAACTAGACGTACAATGTCCGCTTCATACTCTTGAAGACTTTCATTGTACTTCTGTCTGCAGATGAGTTTCGCCGTACCTCATCTCCAGGAACATGACAATCGATTCATAGTCAGACTGCTTTTCATCGGGGATGTTTCTTAACACCTCCATGGCTTCTCCTCTTAGAGCAAGCACTAGTGCGCATGCCTTTTCTGGTAAACTCCAATTATTGCCGTTCGCAGCAGCTTCAAATTGTCTAAGGTACGTAACCCACGGTACCTTTCCGTCAAAAGTTGGTGGTTTCATAACAGTTGCTGGAGTACCACATCCTGGAACGACACCTGTACTGGCTATATTTTGAATTTGCCGGTGTAATTGTTGCACTTCTTGTTGCATTTGACCTTGAACTAACTGCACAGTCTGTTGTATTTCTTCTATATCTTCTTTGACATCTTCTTTTGTAAGTTTTAATTCAAGCAACATTTCCTTTTTCATCTCATTTTGGCATTGATGAAATTCTCCCCTCAGGTGTTCTCGAATCTTTACTATCTTCTCTTTTATCTCTTGCTTCATTTGTTCTTGTCCTTTTTTTATGTCTTTTGAATTTTCTCGATTTGTTGTCTCGTTTCTGCTTGACTGATTTTGATTTCCCGCTTCATTTCTTTTTGATTTGTCTTCATTTCTTCTTGACTTTTCTTCATTTTCTCTAAATTAGTCTTCATTTCATTTGTAATGTCTTCTTTCATGGCTTCTTGGCTTGTCTGCATTTCTTTCTTTAGATTTTCTTTCAGGGATTCTTGTTTTTCCATCATTTGTTTAATTAGTGCATTTAACTCCTCCATAACTGCTTGCTGTCTTTGTCTTGTCTCAACTGGCATTCACTCTTCTTACCACTTCGGCTTCCTTGGGTAACCTCGTTCCGCTTCTGACACCAAATGTTCCAAAACACCTCGTATAAAAACACGTGCTTTCGTTTTTATACCTTTATTAACAATCGAACGTAACTATTGTTACAACGACGAAATCTTTACTTGTCAATGTCTCGAAGTTTACAGCACAAAAGTCGAATCTATACTAACTGATCGGAGGTTTCCCGTCGCCCTTTTATAGTATGGTGGAAGAGTAAAGAATGATCTAGAATCTTCGAGAAATATCGTGAAAATTCCATAGTACAGGATGGCATAAAAGTTCTTAATGGATAATTCGGGCGTTTTCGGAAACCTTCGAAAGTGATGAAAGAACTTGGAAAAATTAAGGTAAATTATTAAAATAAATTAACAAACAAAATTAAATGATCCTAACTCTCCAAAATTCTATAACCTAAACACATTTTTAAAAGTCTGTAACAATACGTTTATAAAAAACTTTTTGTAGACGCTTTTTTAGTCTTGAATGTTCGGACCTAAAGTGTACCTAAAACGTACGTTTTCTAAACATTGTGTGTTATTAGGGTGTCTACAGTTTGGTGTATGTTGTCTTACTTAAGTCCACATAACACTAACTATATAAAAGAAAGTGTTATGGGAGCCAATGAATACAAGTCCGACGCAACCAACATTACACTATAATTTTAGGAGCATACCCAAGGGAGGGCGCTAATTGCAAATACATTTTTTCGGTCAACTCAGATGAACCAGATAGTTCTGGGTTTTTTGCATGGTGTGGGTTATTCCACAAAATACAAAAGGTTAGGTTATTCTTTGCAGTTGCCGCAGTTTTTGCGTTACTGATATATTTGGTAAAAGTTCGATATAGCGGTTTTCGCTATTTTAAGAGATTTTCGAAAAATTCTTTTTCAGGGCGTTTCTATAGGTCGATTATGACATAAATCTGTGTGCGCGTTTTCAAAAATCCATTTCTATAATTTATTATTAAACAAAATATATTACGGGACGGTGGAGTGAACAGGGGTGCTGGGTGGGGACAAAACAGTATAAATCCTACATTAAACACCCAAAAACAGTATTTCACAGTACACACCGCACTTTCTGTTTACAAAAATGTCCAAAAATTGTTTAAAAAAATAAAAATAAATAATAGTTTAAACAACAATCCCGCCATGTCTGTCACGAATGTCACTGCATAAAAAGATGAGTTTGCAAATGTCTTGCGATGTTGCCAAACAGCTGAAAAAAAGGAAGATACAGGACAAAATTCATATGAAAAATTAAGTTATACCTTCTTCTTATTATAATTTGTAGAGAAAAAAGAAAAATACCTAAGCATTAAGAAGGAGGTATTTCTACAAAAATACCATTGTTTCTTATGGAAATGGTGGACTTTAGTAAGTGTATGATGCACGGCATCTACGAAGATTTGAATGGGAATCCCCGAAATAGGCTTGGTGTTAAATCTTCATAAGAAGTTTGGCAACGTTGCGTCTATCGAGACTGTCGTTTTCATAATTTATTTAATTAATGGCGGACGAGAATCTCATGTGTGGGATAATTTTTGAAAAATTTAATAGTTTTTAAAATTAATTTACATTTTTATGTGCCCTGAGTGCAATGTATTAATGTTTTCTTGTGTTTGACGTTGGTTTTATATGTTGTCCCCACCCAGCACCCCTGTTCACTCCACCGTCCCATAAGTATGTTTTGATTAATAATAAATTATAGAAATGGATTTTTGAAAACGCGCACACAGATTTGTGTCATAATCGACCTATAAAAACGCCCTGAAAAAGAATTTTTCGAAAATCTCTTAAAATAGCGAAAACCGCTATATCGAACTTTTACCATATATTTTGTGTTTTAAATGTGTTTTTATTAAAAATAGTTAATTCTGTTAAAAAACAATAATGTGAATGTTATGTAGTGCCTTATTGTCAGAATACAACTAGTAAAAAGACATACTTTTCCGAAACGTGACAAAGAACGTTCTGAAGCTTAATCAAGTTGGAAATCCTAATTTCAAAAACAAAAACCTTTCAGCAAGTTTGTAAAACATTTGTAGTATGTGACAGGCATTTTTGTGAAGCTAGCACCTACCAGGAACAAATAGAGGGTCACGAAAAAGAGGATGATCCTACAGAATATTTACCACAAGTAAGTATTTCTCAGTGTTTTGTAAGTTTTCCAGAATATTTTCATGTATGGGTAATTACACTGATTACCTTAAATTAAATTTGGAGTCTTAATTAGGTTGATAAACAAATTTTATAATCATGTTTTATTTTTTTTTTAACATTTATTGTTAAAACAGAGTTAATTTATCATTTGAGTTTATTCTTTTTATGTAATATTTCAGGTATAATAAGGAAAATGTTTCATTAGTTGCTACACCGAAGTCATCGAAAACTAATTTTGACACCCAAGATTCTTTAATAACAGCAATCTGTTTACTGTCAAAGAAATTAAAATTAATTTTTGGTAAGTATATACATCATGTTAACTTTTGTAAGGTATCTACTATGATAGCATATTCTTTTAAAAGATTGAGAATGTGGTTTTTGCAATAGTGTGTAACTTTTTTATGAAAGTGCCATATTACATAGAATCTAGTGGCATACATATATGAATTCCTTACAGAGACACTGTTTTTAAGATATTACTAAAACATGCTCTTTTTAAATGTACTTTCACTGTCTATATTTTAATAAATATTCCAGTTAAGGCTCTCTGGGCATTTTAAAAATATGCACTTATAAATCATTATCCTAAAAAGAAGCCCTTAATTTAATATAAAATGCAATGTATATAAATAATAATATCAATAATAATTATACTTACATATAAGTATTTTTCATGATTTTTGTTTTCTAATAATTATTTTTTATGCTATGTAAAGAAAACTAAGATTTGCTTAGAACTGCAGATCGTAGCAAAACAATTATCATTTAACTATGGCATAAGTTAAACCAGAACTATTTTCTTTATTTTTATTTTTTTTTTGTATACATTTTTCAAGTAAATCTTGCTTAACAGAGTGGCCATTTGAAAACGAAACAGAGCTTATTTTCGACACTCCAGGTCATTTAAGGAAAAACGTTTGGACATGCATGGCAATTTTTGATTTTAGAGAGAAACATTTTTTTGCCACTTCTCCCTCCTGAACTGCAACCCTCTAGCAGAAATGAGACTCACCCCCAAACCTTAAGTAGAAAGAGGTATCGAGCAACACCTTATTTTAAAGGTGTCTCGACCCCAATTACCACTGGCAAGTTTCTGCTATTTTTCCCGTTGATATGACACCTTGTCAAAATTTTGATTTTAATTTTTTTAATGTATAATTTTAAATTACTTGTAAGAGCAAACTACTTTAAACTAAGGGGATATGATAAGAGTTATATAATGTTCAAAATAAAATAATAATTAATCATTCTGGCGATGGGGGCGAGTGCCACCCCTGCTAGAGGGTTGCAGATGGGGGTGGTAAAATGGGCAAAAAATGTTCCCTTTAAAATTAAAAATTGATGTGTCCGAGCGTTTTTCCTTAAATGACATAGAGTGCCCAAAATTGTTTCATTATCAAATGGCCACCCTGTATATTTATACCTAATACATATTTGTAAAATGATTATGCAATTAAAATTTATTTGCTTTTAGTTAATGTACCATTACCTGGCCCATCTAATGTACATAAATGTAAATGTTCCTGAACCACAAATCTCCCAAAGCAATACTTTTGCAACACGTAAGTCAATTAAGGTGTTCTTGTTTAGTAGATAACTAAGTAATGTGATTAGTATGTAATAAAATATAAAAAATAAAATTTTATTTTGCTTTTTATTTGTTTGATAAAAAAATTATATAGGGGCTGAAATATTTTCTCATACATTATACAGACTGTCCACGGATGAGGTTTACAATAGGACAAATAGATAAAAAAATTGTTTTTCACAAAAATATTTTTCTTAATAAAAATTTCTGCTTGTGATTTTGTATACAGGGTGCGCGAAAACTTGAAAAGCATGATTTTTCTCTAAGAGTAAACACCTCTTTTTTTTCATTTTTAGGTAAAATGTTATTTGGAACATTTCTTTAGAATAAAGTTGGTATCAATAAAAAAATAATATAACATTTTCTTCATAATTTGGCGAAAATGCTTTGATCACATTCATTTCCAGTTGGAAAATTGTGTTGTATATGAATTTGTGGGGAGGCTGGTATTTAAAAAGCAAGTTATGACAGTTTTTTACTCTATTTTATTATAAAAATTTAAAATAATTCACTTTTGATAACAGCAAAATCAATTTCATAAAGCTTTTTGATCCTTTTATAAAATAAATAAAGTAATTTAAAATGCTATTCTTTATAAATTTACTAAACAACATTTTGCCTAAAAATGAAAAATAAAGGTAGTTTACTCTTGGAAAAAATAATGTTTTTTAATTTTTTGTACCCTGTATACAAAATCAACATTGTCTCTTCGTGAATCACATTTTGTATACAAGCAAAAATTTTTTTCAAAAAAATCTTTTTCAAAAATTTTTTTTTTTATCCGCTTGTCCTCTTGTAAACCCCATCCGTTGACAGTCTATAGATAACCCGGACTTTCTTTTATCCTTTATTTCCTTTCATCCCTTATAGCTTAATAACTTTAAATTTGTAATTTAAAGTTACTTAAAGAAATTATGCAAAACACATACAATTTCATTGACACTTTAACAGATATGCACTCTTCATTAACTAAAAAAATTGGTCATTTAGAAGAATAGTATATTTCTATTACGATATCAACATGTTTTACGTTTAACCCTATCTCTTTAAGTATCTCAAAATGAAAACTTAAGTTTTCTAGTTATAGTACTTAACTAACCAGAAGGTACTGGGTGTCCCAACTCTATTCATACACAAAATAACTTCACCCCTATACCTAATAAAACAAAGCTTAAAATAAAAACTGTTTTTGTTTGGAAAATATATTTATTTTATTGACAGTATAGGTACCTGTACAAGGTGTTTAAAATGTGTTTACTATTTAATAAGTTTTTTTTTAAGTGGAACTTACTGTATTTTTGACAAATCATGACTATTTAATTGTATTGCTGATCTTTACTATATCACTAGCATGTCGATATAATTATTAAAGGTAAAAAGTAAAGTAAAAATAATATATCCGTTCTAGCTTGGAGTGGCAGGTAACGTGATAACATGAAATTAATTATTAAATATTTTAGATACTTATTCATTTACTTATTCTAAAAATCCTTTTTCCATTTTTAATGAAGAATTTAATAGCAAGTCTGAACTGGTCAAAACATTCAGGCGTTCCATTTAAAAAACACTTACTTGAAAAATAAAAATTTTATTTTCGAGACACTTAGTATATTTACCAATACTGTCAATAAAATTAGCGTTACAAAAACGTTTTTTTTTTTAGTTTTTTCTAGGTTGTACAGGGACACAGTTGTTTCGTGTATAAATAGAGTTGAAACACCTTGTAATACTTTTCAATAAAATTAATTTAAATTTCGCGGTAAATACTACTTTGTTAATAATTGTGTAGATGGCGCCACTGGCAAAAAATGGGTTTAGTGGTTAGAATCCTACGTTATTTGTCGTCGTTTAGCTGCATAGCTTAGGAGCATATCCGAGGGATGGCGCAATCAACAATGTATCAAGCGGATACACGGCAGTTTTTATTATATAGTTAGTGTTATGTGCTTAAGTCCTAAAATTTCATGAAAAAATACCTATCGAACAATTTAAACGTTAGCCATATGGCTATAACGGGGTACTTAATACAAGATACCTTTTGGTGTTTTAAAAACATCTCGTAAAAAAATGACACAAAGACGCAAGGACTTTCTCCTTCCACTATCTTAGTCCTCCTTTAAAATACTTTTTACAAGAGTGTCATTACTTTTTTTTACTTTTGGAAAATCCACGAAGGCTAAAAGCCTAAACACTACCGTGGTTGTCTTAAGCGAGGTAGACCTCCGATAGCAGCAGGTTCCACATTCTAAACACTCTAGGGATAAAAGAACGAACAAAGTTGGAAGTTAAAGGCCTGTTCAGTTGGACCGTATAGAGATGCATACGTGCGGCACCACGAGTTTCTCTGTTGGGAACCGTAAGTGGAGGAATTATACTGGACAAGCTTTTTGAAGTTGCCGTGACTATACATAGATATACAATGTGTTTAAGGCACGTAAGGTTATTCTCAACTGTGACGCCCACACGATTGAATGTGTCTTTGCTCTGCAAAACTCTTCCTCTAGTAAGTAAAGGATGAGTATTTTATGACTCTTTTCGCGACAAGGAACATGATTGTGTTTTTAATACACTAAAATGTACGAGATTTTTGGCGCTCCAATCCAATAATAAATTAAGATTCCTGTGAAAGAGATATCTGCATCGCTTTACGTCTGCTTTCTATATCATTAAAGATTGGTATAGGAACCTGAAACTGGAGTGAAGGATACTATCGTCGGCAAAACTATGAATGGAATTAGTTGCGGACGAGAGAAGGTCGTTGATGTGAAGAAGTAACAAACAATGTTGGTGCCAGTACAGAGCCCAGAGGCACTTCAAAATTTGCTTAGTGAAAGCTTGAAGAGTGGCTATCAACAATGACTGATATACGTCGATCAGAAAGATAACTAGAAAGCCATGTACAGAGTTTAGATGAAAGGCCATGCGAGGAAAGTTTATTAGGGAGCGCGGCATGCCAGACCTGGTCAAAAGCTTTGGATATATCAAGAGCAACGATCTGGAACTCGGGTAGAAAATCAAGAGACTTATTTTAACAGTGCGATACGAAAGAAAGAGATCTGCTGTAGATCTTTTGTAGCAAAATACATATTGCCTGTTATGCAAACGTTTTTCTAATGACTTAAGAATTTGTAAATTAATGAATTTTTCCATTACTATACAAAGAACTGAGAGAAGTGAAATTGGACTATAGTTAGATGGAGCAGATTAAGATCCTTTCTTGGGAATAGGTTGAATACGTGCAGTTTTCAGATCTTAAAATACCTGCGTCGTAAAAAATTCGAAAGTGCCGAGTTATGGTGGGTACAAGTTCTGGAGCATATTTTTTTAAACGATTGCTGGTATGCCATCCAGCCCAGACGATTTCTTGGTGTTAAGAAAAGAAAAGATACACCTAATGTATTTCACCTTTAAAATAATATCGGGCATTTTATGAGGAACTGGATCAATAGCTGAAATTGGAATATTTACGGGAGGGTCAAGAGTTGAATTAGCAGCAAATTGTTTAGCAATTAGTTTTGCCTTTCCTTTAGCGGAAGAAATAATTTAATCCTTTAAAGTTAGTGGTAAAAAGACCTCATACAAGAATCCCTTATTATGTTTTTCGCAAAGGACCAAAAGATTTACTGCCATTTGAGCAAGAAAGAACTTTTTATGCGATTATCGAAGGAGTCTTTGGCTTTTAAAATTGTTTGATTGTAGTACTTTCTTTTTTAATGCTAGACTGTCGGTTGTCTGGACTAGAACTCTATAGAAACTTCTTGTGAGCCTGAGCTTATAGAAGTCCAGCCTTATCACAAGATTTAGAAAACCAGGATCATAAAAAGAAAAGCAGATGAAATCCCAGGGGTAAGTGGCGAAGAAGTCCCTCAGGCCATCCCAGTCGGCTGAGTCGTAGTGCCATACGGTGCGTAGTGGCATGCATTCATTTACCTCGGGATGTGCAGAGTAAGATATAGTAACTAAGCTACTAAGTTACGTTACTCTACACGTTATAAACAGTTGCAGATAAAGTTAACAACATTATTAGTTTAAATGGAAAATTCAAAATAAGTTTTGGTAATACTTAAAATAGGGTTTTATTTAATGGTAACAAATTTATTTAAGATTTTACAGCTTAAAAAAATAATAACTTTTACACTAACAGATAAATTACAATTCAGAATAATAGTTGCTTTAAAAAAAACATGTATACTGTCAAGCAAAATAAAACTATTTTTCTAGATTTTTAAGGTTCATAAACACTTAAAAAATTAAAATAAATTATAAACTCTTTAATTTATATACTGGCCGTGCAATTTTACTGATACCAGATTACAAAATTAAAAAAATAGCGAATGCAAAATTTTGTAAATATTCATAGAAAAGTTTGTTGTAAAACCAAGTTTTAAAAGTTTTTTCTTTGTAACATTGATTAATTTATAATATGCATAAATATATCGTAAAAACATAAAACTAGCAGTCGTATTCTATTGTGGGATGGTCAATGGACAAGTTCTTTATCCCACTGCCTCATAAGAATTGTTATATTTAATAAATTTACTTGGTATTTACAAAACATTGCAAACCGGAGTTGTCTTTTTAATTTTGTGCTTTCGGACAACTCGTATAGCCTCCTCAAAAATATCTTCTAAGCCTTCATTGCGTAAAGCTGAACATTCTTTATAACTTTGTGCTTTAACTTTCCTTTTAAGTCTTCTGCCATCTTCAGGTGTGAAACACTTAATACTGGGATCATCTCGTAAGTCAATTTTTGTTGCTGGAAATGAAAAAATTAAACCCTGGTTAAATAACTATTAATTAACTTTCAGAAATTATTTTTTCGTTTTTGATGTTAATAACACAGGTCTACAATATGTGTTAATAAAAATATAGGCGCAGGTAAAAATATGTGTAAAAAGTGATCTTTATTTTACTTTGGTTTCTTATTTCTTAATCAATTATCATCTATCATAAAAATTATAAGTATATTAGATTATGTATTTTTATCTTTTATATGTCTTTAAATGTTTTTTTTTAAATAAATAAGTAAGTTACAAAATCAGAAAGTCTTTTTTCTTTACTAACAAATATATTTAATAATCTCAGTATTATTAAATTGTAAATTATCTGAAGGTAAGAAACAGCAGACTTTCTAGCCCTAGACCAGGGTTTCTTAAAGTCGGGTCCAAGTCCCTGGGGCTCTGTGGGGTATGTGTTAGGGGTCCGCGATAGCTCAGTAAAACCTTAAGATTCTGCTTATCAGAAGATGATTTAACCACGAAGCAGTATCTAGGGACGGGTTGGATAGCGAATTCAATTTCAATTAATAGGTACAGCCACAAGCCGGTCGAGTTTTATACTTTTATTGCAAATTGGGTAATATCAGCGATGAAGATCTTCTTAAGTAACATGAGATCTAAAGAAGTCTTGAAAACTGAATTTCATGTACCCTCTTCTTTTCTAACGACTTATGTTCGTTCTGATATCATTTGCTACGACGTACCTACCTCTGTAAAGCAGAATACTCAGTTCTGGTTTCAATAAAAATGAAAAATTGGAATTGACTGAACGTAGCACGTGACATTCGGCTTGCCTTATCGAAGACTATTCCACAATTTAAAGCCACGTACAGACTTGGATACAATCGGCGAAAACATTTGTTGGCCGATTGTATCTTGAATGCTGTGCATCGGTCGGCCGACTTGTTGCAAACGCCATGGCAACATCGGTGGACGTTTCCATCCAAGGAATCAGCAAGTCGCCTGTTTTCCCTTTAATATGGAAAACTTCGGCAGGTACCTGCAAATGTTGTCCAACTTTGTTGCTGAAAAATTTTTCGAACAAGATACAGTCGGCCGACAATGTTGTCCCGATTGTACCAAGTTTGTACATGGCTTAACGTCCCTTTTGAGGCAAAGCAGCTCATCCTTCTCATTAACTTAGTACTGGCAACATTTAATTAATTTTGTAATGGGTGTAATTGAACCACTTACTAAAAAGAGTGATTTTTAATGTAATACATATTTCATATATAGCTAAGGCTGGTTTTCTTTTGACAAGGGTCCATGGAGCTATTAAATTCTGTAAAGGGGTCCGTGATTGCAAAACGTTTTAGAAACTCTGGCCTATACCGTCTACTGCCGTCGCCGAAAGCAATTCGGAAGTCTAACGCGTCTACTTTACTGAACGTGCGTCCCGCGCAGTCAACACATCCGTACATTTACGAGCATGCCAATTTAAAATCTATGGCCAAATACCATACTGGCTCACCGTTTCTCACCGTGCTCCCCGTAATCCGAACAGGAGAGAATATTGCCTGTTGTTCCGTTTGGCGCGCGCGTATCTACCTTCAGTGACAACGGATGTTAACTGGTGACACACACCTGTTTTTGATCTATTTCCGTTAGGAGCATTCCCATTAGGGGCACGATTAAAAATGTCCCTTTTTTCCGTTCGGGGCACGATTCTAACATTGACCTGCGAAGATATACTTGCATTCCCGTTTGGGGCACTAATGTCTACGATTTTGTAATTAATAAATAAATCCGTTAACTTTACAGATTATCCAGTGTGTATTATTCTTGGGTTTAATTAGGGAATTAAAAAAGAGACTTGCTTACCAGAACTAACCAGACCCTCCACCTATACTCTCTAATCATAACACAACGTAATGCAATAAGACTGATACTAATTTAAGAATCTTAACACCAGAACTTTGGCAATAAAATCCACTTCTTTGTTCTGAGCTTTAGTTAGCTCTTCTTGATACATTTTTGGCAAAGGCTCGTTAAGTTTTTAGCTCGATAACACCACTGCCATTATTATGTTAGACGAGTGCCCGTAACGAGAATACTTAAGTCGGTTAATTAGGGTCGTTCAGTTACAATTAATTGTAGTGTCCCAAACGGTAAAAAGCAGGTAAATTTTAAATTGTGCCCCTAACAGAAATGCCCCAAACGGGAAAACACCGTTTTCTTGCCCATGTAACGTAACTTTATTTCGCTTATGGTATTACCACTGGAAATTTATCCAAATCAGAATGCGTAGTGAGATGATTAGTGTTTTGAAAACACCATATTAGTTTCAACTTAAAATAATTCTTCCAATAATAATATAAATAAAGTAGACAAATTTTACTTACCTACTAATACAAATGGTGTATGGGGACAAAAATGTTTTACTTCCGGGACCCATTTAAGAAAAACATTATCATATGACGCTAAGTTTCTGTCTACAGAAAAGCACACCAAAAAGCAGTTTGTCTAAAAAAACAAATATTAAATATTTTCAGTGTGTCTCAAAATAGGTGTTACACGAGCACAAATGGACCAAACATTTTTAAATTTTGCATCGGCAATTTGGAAAAACTGCTCGCATGGTCCAAAACTAAAAATACAAAATTTTACTCCAATTGGCAATAAGGCGAGTTATAACTAAAAATATGAAAAATAGCCAAGAGTAACATACTAGTATTTTTTTTAATAGAACAAAATTGTACAAGTAAGTGTTATAAAAAATTAAATTTTATGTCAAAATTTAAAGCTAAAAAATATAATAACAATTTTTTTTGTAATGTATCGTATAGTCTAGTCAGAAAATTAATTATGTGAAATTTGAAGTTTTATATTGGTAGGCTGTTGTATGTAAAACGACAATAAGACCTGCATTGCTATGGATACCTTTAAAGTAATAATTATTCAATATCTGTCAATGTAATTATCTGATGAAATAAAAAAAAATTGGAACTTGTGTGTTGTAATAGTTATTTTAAAAATATGTTAAAATTAAAAAAGTAATGTAAGTGATGTGTAATAACATATTCTTAAATATCTATCTTTACTCATGTGTAGGTATATATAGCTAGAAAAATGTAAGTACTTTTACTTACTTACCAGAACTAACGACACGAAAAGTCACATTTTAGTACCCATCAACAGGGATAAAAAAAATCTCGGAAAAAAAAACATTTTTTTTACTCTAATTGACATGAAATTCTATGCTTCACTTATAAAATACCGAGTAAAATAATATTCTATTTTAAAAATTAAAATAACTTTAGTCCTGGGCATATTTTCATAAATAACTTATAAATTGCCCTGTATAATTTTAATTGGAGTAAAATTTTGGATTTATTAGTTTTGGACCATGCAACTTGTTTTTCCAAAATGCCGATTTAAAATTTAAAAATTTTTGGTCTTGTCTTAGTTAAGGCAAGGTAAATTATATTGACTTTGCGAATCTTTTTCCACGACCGTTAAAAAAAATGTTGTTTTTTTAATCGTTAACATGAATATAAAGTACTTCATTCTAGTACACTACTTAAAGTGTTAAAAAAGTAACTTTTTCTAACACTTCAAAGCTTTTATTCCCAATTTGAATTAGTGTTTGGTTTCAATGCCTACTTCAATAAACTTAAATATCAATTTATGCAATGGAAACGCGACATCAACTGAACCAAACGGTCAAGTTACCTTTGATTTTATCATTATTTCTTCTGGTTCATGTGTCACTAGTTTTACAATTTGACAGTTTGCGAATAAATTTAATAGAAATTGTTTAAAATTAATAGTAATAATGAATTTGAAATTGAAAAGGAATATTTAGACTGTTTTAGCAGAGTTGAAAGAATGTTTTAGTATTATTTCTACAAAAAGTAAGTACATACAATTTTCTAAAATTAAATCATAATGAGTAGTTATGAAGAGGATAATTGTCACTAAAAACAACACATGCATAGGGTCTTTTTACTCATGGGATTGCCGCCCTCGCCTAACGGCTCTTGCTGTCAAGCATTCTCTTCGTAAAAAAAGTATCACTTTATGCACTTGTTACATAATTACTATTTTTATTTTTCAGTTGAAAACTAATATTAGAGAATCATACTTACGCCGGGGTAAGATAATGGCCTTAGTCTTTCGTAATCTTCTTGACCAGCGGTATCCCACAAGGTCATATCATATTCAATATCATCAACTGTAATTTTTGGCCATAATGTTCAAATCTATAAACAGAGAAAAATCCTTTTTAAAATGTGCTGTAGTAGATCGGGCTATCCAGGGTCCGATTAACCATTAGGCTAATTAGGATGCAGCCTAGGGCGCGAAGATTGGGGGAGCTGTAATAGTGATTGGGGAGGCATGACAGTGACAGAAAAAGCAGGTGAATACATTTTTACCTAAAACCGTATGTTCGATAAGTGAGAGCCATTTTTTTGATCCTCAAAAATAGTATGACCACCTGGCGGGGACGCGTTCTCATTAATAGCCTAGGGCGGTCACAACTGTTAATCAGTCGCTGGGCCCATCAAGACTATCTTACCTAGTTTTGTAAAAATCTCCATTTGTTTTATTATAGCATGTATTAGAGGCGACGTTTTAGGGATGCGGGGTGGGGGGCTTGCCACCACTGACATAAAACCCAGTGTCAGAACGAGGAAATTTATTTTATAAAAAAATATATTTATCGGTTGTTAGAAAATATCTGAATCTGCATTTCTTATTTTAAATTTAATGTACTATAAAAACTAAATAAACCAGTATATGACCTATTATGGACATGATCAAGGTTCTTAAAGAAAGGGTGGCCCAACTTTCATTTGACAGTTGATAGATATGACGTCAAAGGGATGCCTTTTAAAAAATGTCGTTATTTCTTTAGTTTTTTGTAAGTGGTTTCAAAAAAACTTTAACAATTGTATAAACTATATTTTAAATTTTAAATTTGTAAAAAAGGACACCAATGACGTCACATATATCAACTGTGTACTGTCATATCAAAGTTGGGCCACCTTCTCTCTAAGCATGTTGAAACATGATGGCCTTTTTTGGCCTTTTAAAATTTTGAAACACCTTGTACAGAATCAGCTTAATGAAGTAATTCATAGGCAATTTGTGGAAAAGAGACGGTCTAACGCGAATGCCAGACTAATCGTACTTCCTTTATTGTTGCTTTACTGGCCGACATACCTTTAAATATTGCTTATAAAGTATATAGTTTCATTTACCCCTTTTATTATAATATTATGCGGCTGTAGCAATCTCCAATATTTTAAAGTAGATTTATAGTCTCTTCCACAAAAGCATTATTTGCTTTAAAATAATACTTTTTTAGGTCGTTTGATTATAAATAAAATGACATCTTCGATAGAATTGTTTTATATCTTAATTAATTAAAATTTTGGAATATCCATGCAACAATCGATGATAGCTAGTTTTTTAATGACTAAAAATCTGTGCATTTTTTAAAAATTCTATTTAGAATACATTTGGCTGGAATTCGATTACTATTCGAATACATATGTATGTTTGGTTTTTAGTATTCGCTTAAATACTTTTTGGTCAGTTATCGGTATTTCGGATTGTAAATATTGTTTTTGAATCGCAGTAGTCAAAAACTTGCTTTGTATTCAGTTCTCGAAATTGAAATCCTGTATTTGAATTCTCTTTAAATAACAAAAAACCGATGAGTATAACCAAAGACAATTATAATTTCACTGGTATAACTGAAAGGAAGATAAAGAGTCATAAATGTGACAAAAAAGATGTACTTTCTGTGTTTTTTTTTTTTTGAGATGAGGACTTTTATTAAAGTCTCGTATTTTAATAAATACTGGTGTTCAAGTACAGCGGTATTCAAATACTTTTTTCCTTTGTATTTAAATATATTCCAATTTGAATACAGAATTTCAGTATTCGACGTGTGTCTGATCCTTACTTAGCAAGAATAAGTTTGGAAGTAAGCAAAAAATTATATTGAAAAAGAAACATCTACCCCTGGGATATCTTTCCAGTCGTTTTCTTTAGTGTAATTACGTACAGACACATTGATGATTATAATTTTATGTAGAATATTTTTTCGCCAAACCACATAGTTTCATGATGTTTTGAACAATCTACGGTAATTATTTAGATATCGGATGCATTGCCGATTTTATTAAAATTTGGTATACGAAGGTTTTTTTGGGCGCTGATCACAGAGAATTTTTTTGTCGGACACGTTTTGTTATTTCGTCGAGTTATCCATCATCAAACTTGAAAAGAAAATGTATCCTATTTTCACTATATTTCCTCTTCTTTTTGCAATTAATTCTTGATTTGAAGCTAAATTGGCACTCAATATTTGATTTTCACCTCTTAGAGACCCATTTTTCTATTTATATAAACACTTTTTTCTAAAAAATTGTAAAGCTTTACTTTTAAGAAGCACTGTAGTCTAGACATGGCGCCGTTATAGCTACTGTAACTGAGATGAAGGAATTGTATAGAAAAAATGGTTAAAATAAATAAAAAAGAGGGTAGTTTTCTATTTAAATTTGATAATGAATATCTCGAGAACGAAACGTTTCGTAATCAGCGCCCCAAAAAAACCGTATACCAAATTTCATTAAAATCGGCGCTGCGTCCGGTTTGTAAATAATTACCCAACTACCTTTAAACCCAGTAGGTATACCCTTACTTGGTCCGACCCCCACTCCTCCACCCGTGACGTCATTACGAGGAATCTTGGGCGACGCCTATTTTAGGGTACTGCGCATGCGCGTCATATTTAGGAATCTTGCGCAACGCGTTATTTTGGGCGTGGTCAATCTGTCAAACGTCATCTGTCAAATGTCATCTGTCACCTGTCATATGTCAAAATCTCTGACGTCATTTAAAATTTAGGAATCTTGCGCAACGCGTTATTTAGGGCGTGGTCAATCTGTCAAACGTCATCTGTCATCTGTCAAATGTCATCTGTCACCTGTCATATGTCAAAATCTCTGACGTCATATTTAGGAATCTTGCGCAACGCGTTATTTAGGGCGTGGTCCCTACTATCTGTCAAACCATAAATGTCATCTGTCACCTGTCAAATGTTTTGAAATATTCAGGGTTAAGTAGTTAGCATCGTACCATTCTTTAATTTTAGTCAAATCTTTATTAATTATATTTTCCAAAAGTTCCGGAGTTTCCGCATGCCATAGTATTGTGGTGTCATCAGCGAACATAGTAAATTTTCCGGAGATATCTAATTCGACCAGGTCATTGACGTAAATGAGGAATAGCAATGGCCCCAGAACGGAGCCCTGAGGCACACCAGCCGACACCCCCATCCATCGCGACTGCAAGCCATTCATAACCACTCTCTGGGTGCGATCCGACAAGTAAGACGCAAACCAATTCAACGAAGCGCCCCTGAAACCGTACCTTTCTAGTTTGCTGAGCAATACTCTATGATCCACACAGTCAAAAGCCTTTGTGAGATCACAGAACACCGCAGCAGCAACATCACCCCCATTAAGCCCCAGATATAGTGTCTCCAAAAAAGAAAAAATTGCATCACCCGTACCCAGAGAATTCCGAAAACCAAATTGAAGGATGCTAAGTAACCCAGTTCTATCTGAGAAACTAATCATGCGCATCTTAACTAAACTTTCTACTATTTTAGCCGTCGTCGGTATCATGGAAATTGGTCTTAGATTTGAAGCTAAATTCGGGTCTCCTCCCTTAGGTAATGGAATAACCTTGGCTTTCTTCAGACATTCCGGAAATACACCCGAAGCAAATGATTGGTTAATAGCCTCCGCAAATGCCTGCATTGCTGAATCCGGGAGATGACGAAAAACTTTGAGAGTGATACCGTCCCAGCCCGAAGCATTAATGTTTTCATGTCCGACATTACATTCCTAAGCTGATCGACATCAGTTGGCACAAGAAAAAGGTCTCCCGAACATTAACATGTCGCAGAAAACTTAGTGCATCTCTCTCAGAATATATACCCTCTTTAAGAGTTTTTGCTATGGTGCAATAATAAGAATTAAGCTCATCGCATGACAAGTCAGACCCCCTGCGCGCTTTTCTGCCCTCTCAACTCATTGACGATCCTCCAAGATTCCGCTTGCTTATTTCTCGCATTATTAATACGGTTACAGAAATATTTATGTTTCATTTCTTTAATAGTTCTTCTGTAAACTCTCCTGTATGTACAATAATATTTCATAAATGCCTCATTATTTGAGTAATATTTACGCACTTTATGTAAAAAACGCATATTTCGGGCAGAAATTCTTAAGCCTCGAGTTATCCATGACTTATGGGATCTTTTCTTAATTTTTTAATAGGAAAAGCCATATTAAATTTCGTTTTTATAATGGAATGAAATCTCTCCAGCGGATCATTATATAACACTACATTAATAAAGTCCACGCTCATACACAATCGAGAAAACCTACTAAAGTTGCGTTTTGTAAAAAGTCTACCATACTTAATTAAGGGTTTAGTAGGTCTACCCACAAAAAAGGAGACCCCACTTAGCACAGCCTCATGATCGGATAGGCCAGCATTTACAACAGAACACACCACATTTTCGGGCCTAACATTGGAACAAAAATAATCAATGGTAGACGACGAATAATTTGTTATTCGTGTTGGGCTCTCCACATGCATATTTAAGTTAAAAGATTGCAGTAAATTTGAAAGTGCAATAACGTCATTATTATTTTTTATAATAAAATTTATATTAAAATCGCCAGCCAACACAATATATGCATGTAAAGGAAACCCTGACAATAGCAACTCTAACCTAGCAATAAATAAACCGACATTAGTACTTGGGGGTCTATACAAACAAACAAAAAACACATTAAGAATGGGTGAAAGGATAATAGAGAACTCAAATTCTTTTTCAATCTGCATATGATTAAATTTTTCATATTCGGTAAATGCATATAAGGATAAAATATTGTTCTTAATTAGTATCATTGTACCTCCATGAACAGAATGCATGCGTGAATATATTGAGAGTACGCGATATTTGTTTACAACGATTGTTTCCTCTTTATTTAACCAATGTTCTGTTAACAGCAACACATCTGGATAGTTTAGACTGTCAAGAAAGAGCGATAAGTCGTCGATTTTATGTCTTGCAGATTGAATATTTAACAGCAGTATTTCTAACTTTTCTTCAGTCATTGTTATTCGCGAACTCTTGACGTTTTGATAGTCTGGCGTCGACTTAGTGATCAATTTTTGTGTATTTCGAACTGGGGGTTCGTAAAATTTTGTATATTTCTAGAATAATGAATGTTCGAGGGGGTAGACGATGGTTTGAAAATAGCAGAATGTATATATGCATTTACCAAGTACTTTAGGAGGTCTCTTTTTTCGTCAAAGTCATAAAATTGTGAGTTTACCAATGGTACAAAGTTTGCATGATCAAATTTCTGAATTGCAGCTTGAAAATAAGAATTTTGTTTAATTATAAACTGATTTAATACCGGACGCTTATATCTAAGTGGAGGGGCAACTAATATTAAATTCGTTTTCAATGTTTTCCTAAGCAGAGATTGTAGTGACTCATTATTTATTATTTTCCCCGAAACACAGTTAACCGATCCCACGAATAGTAAAATATAATCGTTTTTAGTAAAATTAACACTATATATAGCACAAACATTTGCTAATTCTTCGAATGATAATCCATTTTTCCACTGACAATTTATATCAAACTTGTTATTCGTTTCCCTTTTCAGCAAAGATACACTACCTCTGGCCTGTTGGTCGCCCACTACAAGGATCTGGTTTTTGGTTATCTTCTGCAACTGACAATTGGTGCGGGCGTGGGTTAATGCATCTTTCACCATACCTGCAGTTATTATGTCAGTTTGAGTAAAACCGTCGATCTTCCGAACTCTTGCATCCTTG